>JAFIRS010005200.1:0-62984 GCA_018342105.1 Gonioctena quinquepunctata
ATGTAAAAGTTTTTGCGGTATCTGCCATTGCTTAAGTCAAAGTCCTCGACTATGACTAGGGCATCGTATTGGCTTTGAAACCAACATTCCGAACACAGCTTTTTGAATTGTTCGAAAGTCATATCGAAGGAAACGTTCTCATCGAAAACGTGTCGCAAGTTGATTTCGTCCTGTTTGAAGAGCGCAATCATATTGCAATTGTCACGTATCAGCTGTTTGGGTACTTCCGAATAAGTCTGACAGAGATAGATGGCATCGATATGTTTGTGACTACAGATTGAGAAATATTCGCGAATTTTCTGTTGTCCATCGCAGGCCACATCGTCAAAGATGGATATAGAGTGAGATCGAGCATCTTCCATAGAGATGATTTCATCGTTGCCCATGTACGGGAAATAGTCAATTTCATCCATACCGTTCAGCACTTCTTCGAATAATTGATACTTGGGCTGATACAAGGATTTCGAATAGACGTAGACATTTGCGAATTTGGGGCCGTTTTTCCTGATCCGCTAGGTCCACAGATAACAGCTCGGAAGGAATTTGGGAATAGGCTGCCATGTTCACTTCTCCCTCCATTGCCACCTCTATGCCCCACTTTGTAAACGTCAAAGTTCTCGATAGGAAGCGTGTGCTCTAGCTGAACGATCTCCATGTTCTGATCAAAATCTACAGGGTGATAGTTTTTTATATTCTCTTGACTAGCTGTCTTCTCCAGTCCATTTCCCTTCTTTAGACCTTCACCTTTCTTTGATTTCAATTTTCTCTTGGGTGGAAACAGTTTGGAAATTATATTATTGTATTTCCTTGACCTATTGCCTCTAATTTTTCCGTTGGGTAGTTTATGTACATTGGTGGGCATCAGAATCGTCTTATAATTGAAAATAAGTCAAGTGGCTGCTTTTCAGTGAGAATGGTCAAATGAATCACTTTCCGCTTCAATGTACTGTCTTCAATTTTTATAGGCTCTCTGCCTATGAAATACTTCAATCCGTTCAAAAATGTCATAACAGTCGGGATCAGGTAGGATGAACATGTTTACACTTCGACGTCTAAACTGCAACTGACATTCGCTGCCACATCACTCATGTTTATAGAAAAATCTCCCCATGTCTGTCCAACCTGCGGGTACCTGGGGGTACCTGGGGGTACCTGGGGGTACCTGGGGTTAACCACTTGCACACATCTCTATATATCCTCAATATCAAAAATGAGTATGGACCGCCACCCCATCAAACCTCAGCTGAAATCTATATATCTAGTGATATCATCGCTGTGACGTCAGTCTTCATGTTGGTGTACGAGGGTCAGCCGTAAATAATATTAGAATCGTTCAATGTTTGAGGATCGCCCAACGTTCGCCTCTCTTACGAAATTCTTCCATAGAAAAGTCATCTTCATGATAATGATGTTGGTATCCGCGAGACAGGACGATACGGACAAATTTAATTTTTAGAGTATTGGAGGAGAATATTGGAGGGTCAGTGGTGATAATATCAGATTCGTTCAATGTTGAGTCCCATCGTTCGCCTTCTTACGAAATTTTTAAATCACAGTATTGGAGGAGAATAAATCTTCAGGTGAACGTTGGGCTATCCCCCCCGAACTCTCTCTCTCAAAAATATCGTCAGTTCAAAAATTTGATATATGTTTTTGTATTTACCCTGTATACTTCGAAGTTCATTCGTTCGTGTCAATGATGTTATTATGTTATAGGCAGAAAAACTTAGTATTCGAGTCAAACGTCAACTTCCCAGTTCAAGCCAATAGCCAATTACGGTTATATCCACTCGAGTCTGTAAAAATGGGGGAGTTACGCAAGGATCTGATTTTATTTTGTTTGGTTAAAATTACCTTGGGTTGTTCTGGCACTTCTTGTTGTTGTTACTCAGCTCCAGTCATGATGGGTCGGGGCGGGTTGGTTACCACGTTGACCCATTTTGATAATTTTCCCTAGATCTAGAGAATAATCACTATCTCCATCTCTCTTTCTCTAACACACAGGAGTTTCCTGTAGGATTATGGAAAAATTCCCTAGATTTCAGATATTTTTTTCTCGAAGAAGTTACATTATGTTCCCCCACCCATAACTTTTCAGGCTAACTCAACATTTGTCGCAAGCCATGTGAATGGTTATCGTTATATACTTTGTCGTATGCATATGATTGTAAGCCAAAATAGGTTGGCAGAGCGTTAGACTCATAATCTAGAGGGCCCTGGTTCGAGTCCAGGTTTGGCACAAAATAATGGTGATCTCATGACCGATTCATTGAGCTGAGATCGAAATTATATGCAACGAAGGTTTTCACATCCTTAGACGAAATTGAAAAACTTGAAAACACGATTTAATCGTGGGGTTGATAACAATCAAATATGAGAAAAAAAGCAGCAATGAATGGGCTCCGTGAATGTACTAAAGCTTATCGAAGGATCAACAGACATATTTGGTTGTTATCAACCCCATGATTGAGTCGTGTATTCAAGTTTTTCATGAAATAACATAACGATCGCCAACATCCTGTACATGTATAGGAAACATACATTTTGCGATATTTCTTGAACACACACACAGTTGCTCTGAAGAAGTATGTCCTATCTCTTCAACGTCCGCAACAATAATGAACCAATGGAACAGGGCAAAAGACTCAAATAATTTTTCCACGACAGCAGTGCTTCCATATTCCAAGTAATACAAGATGGAAAAAATGATGCTTTTATCAAAAAACACAAATCGGTAGAGTGTAAGGTTGAACGATAGTGATGTCACCTAGTGAGTAATACAAGAACTAAATTCCGCCAAAAATGGAAAATTAAAAATCCAACATATTTGTCATTGAAAAAAAAATAAGAAATTCGGTTGTTAAAATGTCTGAGATTGACTGTACTATGAAATTTCGAATGATGATACCATTATTGCCGTTTACAGAAACATAAAACTACGACGCAATTAATTCCTCAGAATCAGTGGCGAGACATAATTCTTGGAATTGATTGTTTATTCAGGTGTTGTTGGTCAGCTATGGATTTCTGAGAAATTCGCCGACACCATTACCAATTCTTGGAATCACTAATTCCGAGAAACAATGAAGATGGGGAATTCTTAGAATCGGCACGCTCGAACCGTGGGTGTATAGTCAAGGTCAAATTATGATGCAGTTATTTGCCGCAAAAAGTATATTAAAACATATCAAACGATAGTGACGTATGTATAGAGAGACTGGCGGCTATCGCATGAACATTTTTTCTTTGTTAACGTTGAGCGGTTATATTTTTTTCTTTTCATATATGATTCCAAAGCAGCATTATAGTGACGGAAACTGATACTGCAACTTCGACTCGGTGGTTATCACGTAATCACCACTGAATCTACCACTATACAGTAAGAATAACAAAAATTTTATATCTGTATGGTTGTGTCACGTAATTCCCATCTGCGGTAGCCACTCCACAGTTCTATAACTTATTAGTGTCATTTGAGGTGTCTGGAACATTATGGACACTGAGCAAATCACTTTAAAGGTTTTCAAACTTAAAAGTGGAAAATAACCGTTGCGGTAAGCATTCTGTACCACTTAAATATCACTTAGAAGTCACAGTCACTTTCAAGAGAGTAAGATAGTTTCGGTGACGTTTTGGTAACTTCCATAAAACCTTCAATGTGGCAGGCACTTGATTGTGATATGTGGTGATGGTTGCCACGTTCTACAAATTACAATAACCTTCAAAATTCACCATTCCGCGCGCTGACGAAAGCTAACCTAAGTTTTCTCAAATTATTTTATTGTGGCTTACAAAAAGTTTGTTTAACCTGTTACGTGAAACATGAATGATTTTATTCAATATGAAATGGATTATGCGTTTTCAATAGACAATTTTCCTTAATTTTGAAGTGACCGTGGAATGGTCCGTGCGATGATGAAAAAAACTAACATAAGTTTTCTCAAATTATTTTATTGTGGTTACAAAAAGTTCGTTTTATCTGTTACGTGAAATGTGAATGATATTCATTCAATATGAAATAGGCAATGCGTTTTCAATAGACAATTTTTCCCCTTATTTTGAAGTGACCGTGAATTGGTCAGCGCGATGACGAAAACTAACCCAACCTTTCTCAAATTATTTTATTGTGGTTCAAAAAAAGTTTGTTTCACCTATTATGTGAAACGTGAATAATATTCATTCAAAATGAAATAGACAATTTTTCTTGATTTTGTATAAAAAGGTTAATTTAAATAAATCGGATCTCTGACTCCTGCTTAATATTTATACTTTAATTATCAATTCTGTTTGCATGAATGCCATCATTTCAAATACTTGTTAATTGATAATTGTTACTTGATACTTGATAGTTGTTGATTGGAGCTGCATAAATCCAGTATAGATGTCTTTTTTTGACAATCAATGAACATGTACCCGCAATTTCGAGGTTGAAACCTTTCGAAGGTATAAAACCTATTGTAATTTTTAGGTTATAACTTTGAAGTGGTGAGTCATGGGCCTACGACGTGGGTGCCACTTTCCAGTGGTGGAAAAAATAATAATTTAGTTCCACTAAGCACTTTATGATGGAAGGAGCTTTATAGTGGTATATTTACACTTTCTGCCACTTTAAAGTTATATTCTTCAAAAGCCGCCATATTTACAGTAATATGATGGGTCGCCATTATAAGAGAAATGATCGAAATATTCAATAAAGATTTATTTGTCATCAGCACTTCATCAAACATAGTAATTTGTTACGTAAGTATTTGTTTCAACTAACCAAGATTGATAAAACAATGTTTGAGGGATTTAAGTACATAATTTCAGAGTTATTTCCAAAACTATAATGTTTTCCTTAAATAAAGTGTATTCAGATGGCCCATATTTCACCCATATTTCACATAAAACTTTCGATCGTTTTAATTTTATCCCGATCAGAAGTATCCAAATTCAATATACTTACTTACGCGTTTGTATGTTTATATGTAATATATTTTTATAGTTTATCGAGTGTTAGAAATGAATCAGGCAAAATGAAAGAATGAGAAACATTTATCACAAAAATATGTTGCTGAACAGAGATCGAGCTACATATTATTTACACAAACGCAGTCAGTTGTTTAACGTGTCTAGTGTCGGCCACTACATATCCACGTTTTTGCCAGGTGACCACAACGTGGTTGGAATGTGGCTATCTGAGATCCAGGAATGTAGATCGGAACGTAGCAGCCACCAAAAAAGCGTTCCCCATTTTGGTAGCCGCCGCGTGATAGAACCGTGTATATTACGTGGCTGTGGTTGTGGTCAAACACTTCAAAGTTTTCCAGAATCGTGGCCGCTACGTTCCGTCCACTTAAAATGCTACTTGGGTTGAGTCCCAGGCCCCCCAATGAGGCTTCCACACATATCTCAGACCTCAATGATAGTATCCAAAGACCGCTGAAGGCCCCAGACGGGGATAGGCCTCCCAATATTGAACATTAGTGAAATTCCTAACCTGAAACCGTCATACTTTTTTCTACTACGGGCTCCAATACGGCCCCTACATAATGCATTCATTACGTTTCCAGCTGTCTCAAGCCTTAGTGGCAACCTCCAGAGGCTGCCGAATATCCCACAGGCGGGGGCTCCTCGACCCCCATAACAGACTTAACCTACAACCGCTATATTTTTTTTATGAATGATGGGGCCCCCCCTTAACGTTCTCATGCATCTCAGACCTCTGTGGGAGACTCTCGATACTGATAAATACCTCAAGAGAGTCAGCCTCCATGACGGGCATCTTGAAATTCCTAAGCTACAGCCGCCATATTTTTGCCTATATATATATATATATATATATATATATATATATATATATATATATATATATATATGGTTGAGGGCACCCATGATGTCCCGAGACATTCACACCTCCGTGGCAGCCTCCAGATACCGCTGAAGAACCCAGTCGTTGCCCCCATAACGGACATCTTGAAATTCCTAACCTACAACCGCCATATTTTTTCATATACATCGTTGGGCCCCCCATAATGCTTCCAGTTATCTCCAACCTGTCTCAGACCTCCGTGGTAGTCTAACGGAATCGATAAACGTCCCAGACAGAGCCCCCATGACGGACATCTTGAAATTATTAACCTACAACCGCCTATTTTTTTCTATATATGACTGGGCCCCCATAATGACTTCAGCTATCTCCAACCTCAGTGACAACACTCAGAGACCGTCACACATCCCAGGCAAGGACCCCCATATAACGACATCTTGAAATTCCACCTACAGCTGCCTATTTTTTTTATATATGGCTGGGCCCCAAAACGGCCCCCATAATGCTCCAAGACCTCTCACACCTCCGTGACAGTCCTAGAGACCACTAAACACCCCAGACGCGGCCCCCAGACCCAATATTTTTTCTCACTCAACCTACGGCGGCCATATTTTTTTCTATATATGGTTAGGCCCCAAAACGACCCCCATAATGTTCCCAGCTATCTCAGACCGTCGTAGCAGCCCCCGAGGGAGCGTGTACAGCTATGGCGGTTCGGGGCCACCCTCAAGTGGCCCCGAACCGCGGAAGTATCATTGAGGAACTTCGAGTAGCAGTAATAATAAAATGACAATATAAATGATTTCAGATCATTTCGTGTTGAACCGTGATAACATGCCTATCGATAAATTCGGAAGGCATTCTTTAACCGAATTTAAAATACCATTTCCCGAACCCAACATTCTCACAGCGCCACCGCCAATCAGTACTACTTTCTATATTTGGGATGCATCATCATATCATAGTAAATGCATTTTCCATTTGAGGGCAACAAGAGATCTTGCAACAAGTGTTAGTTATTTTGTGTTGAACAACTTCTCACATATTTCCTCTATCCGGAAAATTGGGAAGTATTTTCTCACTACCAGATCAAATATCTGCATATTTAAATGAAGATATTGCAAATGTTGTTCCAATCGGTGACTCATAGGAACTTCTTCAAATCAGAGAGACAGAATCACATTTTCACTGGATCAGGAACAACATAAAAACCTCTTAGTGGAAATTGTTCTTCAGTGTCCTTAACTAGAAATCAGTAATATTAAACAAGAAATCGTGAACGAATTGCACAAACCAGAAAACATTCAAGAGGAGACATGTCATCATGAAAGGTTTACATGATCTTCTACAAGGTGATCTGGTTGAAATGATTCCCTACTCCAAATTAAACAAAGGATACAAATATACTTTAGTTGTCATAAATGTATTTTCCAAATATGTTTGGTGCGAACCAGTGGAAAGTATGACAGGATCAAATGTTACTGATGCTGTGCAGAAAATATTAAAAGTATGGAAATTTCACCACAGAATCTACAATCGGATAGAGGAACTGAATTTTACAATGAGGCTTTCAAAAAGTTGATGGAAAACTGGAAAATCAATCATTGAAGTACATTTTTCAATATGAAAGCTAGTATAGTGGTACGAGTTATTATAACCTTGAAAAGTAGAATGTGGAAACAATTCAGTCTTCAAGAGATTTACAAATGGTTGGATATACTACCTGACATCATGTCACACTATGATAATTCTAAACATAGAACAATTGGAATGGAGCCTAAAGATGTTGGAAAAAAACAGGAACGTTATCTACTGAAAAAAGCTTATATCCACATCAAAACACTAGATCCTAGGAGAGTGAAATTTAAAAAAAATTATCATGTTTGCATTAGTTAATACAGAGAGGCATTCGATAAGGGTTACAAACCGAATTGGTCAAATGAAATTTTTACTATTACAAAAGTACATTTACCAAATCTTGTAGTATATTTTTCCAAGGATCAAGATGATAACTAATTGAAGGTGCATTATACGGTGAGGAACTTCAAAGAGTCAAACATGCTGATATGTTCTTGGTTGAAAATATTTTAAGACGGAAGGGTGATAAACTCTATATCAAATGGTTGGGACTGGGCAAAAACTATAATTCATGGATATCAAAAAATGATGTTTAATAAAACACAATAAATTATATAATATTCTTTTATTTCATAGTATATTCCTTACAGAATCTTTCCTTATAAATGTTTTGTCTATGTATTGGATCTATATAGTATCAATAATATTTGAAGTTGTTTTTATACGCCTTTGAAATCGTATTCGATCAAGTGCCATGTATTCCCAAAATATTTTTCTTGTTCCCTATAAGCAAAGTTCCAAGTATGCATGTAGAGAACTGTATTACATGATTCATCAAAAGTTACTCTTTAGAGCATCTCTGTGTACATTCAATTTCATGAAATTTTCAGGGTATAAATAAATGAATTCCAAAGTCATACTAATATTTTCACTATTGCGATTCGATTCCGGTTGTAGCAGATCCACTACATTGGTTAACACATCACCAGTAAGTTTTTTTTTTCAAAACATCCACTATATAATCCACAAATGGTTGAAGCTCCCACAACTTTCAAACTGTTTCTAACCTCAAGTGAACTGAGGAGTAATCCTTTGTTACTTTGATTACTCGTTGAGTGGTGGGAGGTGGAGTGGTGGGGGGTGGAGTCGTATGAAGTGGAGTGGGAGTGGTGGAGGTGAGTTTGAATCCTTCTGAATACTCATCAGATAGATAGATAACTACATGCATATAAGAGTGTCATTTATTGAATTCAAACAGGCAGCAAATTATGACTTTCAAAAGCCTAGAAAATATTTGTAAACAAACCTTATCCTTGATTATTTAGTTTCAAAGGAGGACGGTAGGGAACGTATCGTAGGTACGTACGTACGTATTTCGTTTCGCCAATAGGTTAATCAATTCAAATATGTGATGTGGAATTCTCGAGAAACAAATCTTTGTGATTTACCTAAAAATATCAACCTCCCAAAAAATTATAGCACCGGTCGAAATCCCCGCGAGCAGCAGTTAATTCATGAAATTCAGGAATAGGGAACACGCATGTGCCCCTTTTCTAAAATATTCTGATTTGCACATAAATATTACCAGTAGTGATACTACATATGTTCTAGAGCGGAAGCGACGTTGTGTAGGTGGGCGAGGGTATAGAGGTTGGGTTAGTTTTGGTGCTAGATTCAACCTAACCTACGGGTACGTGGGGAAGGTCTATGTCAGGATAGCAAAAATTATACCAGGTGCATTAGAAAAAACAAAACTGGCAACCTGTCATTGGGAAAGCTGGCAACCTGTCCTTGAGTAGAAAAAACTTGGCGGCAACTTGTCATTGAGCAGAAAAAAAAGGCAACCTATCATGGAAAGCTGGCAATTCGGCATTGAAAATTCGGCAACCTGGCATTGGAAAACCTGCAATCTGTCACTGGAAAGTCTGGGATCTGAGTAGAATTCATACAGGGTGTGTCAAACATGCCGACGTCTCCGATTCAGCTCACTTTCAACAAGTTAAGGAGAACCAATGTACCTGATCATTTCGCCCTTGAAATTCTATTCCTAAAATCATTTGAGCCCAGCATTGCAAGTGAAGTGTCAAATTCAAGGGAGAACCCATAGATAGTGAATCCATCGATTTCCATGCTCCAACCTCATCATAGAATGATAAATAGCAGTTTGAATGCTTGAAATCATCATGGAATAACAAAACCATTAATTCGTAATCACGACATGGAATTATACCCGAATCCGCTGAAATCTCATAAACAGGAAGTGGCTACTTATTGAAACCCCATAAGAAAGATATTGGTATCAATAGATTCGTCTCGACGTCAAGAAACCTAATTGAACATTTTCACATGTCAAAAAGGCACTCCGTTATTATTGGAGATATCGCGGTATGTTGATATTCTGGAAAGATGTAATCGAACGTACCTCTCGAATATACCACCGGACTTTTCCTACGTTCAATTTAAATGAATAGATAAATTAATTTAAAAAAATAAATGAACTTCTCTAGTTTTATTGTACAATACTTTTATTTCAATTGTCATATCACCTATTTGTAGCATCGTAGTATGTTTGGTGAACGATATTTTCACAGGCCACTGTTTTTCAGTTTCAGTTCATCAGTAAATTCGATGAACGTTATTTGAGACTCATTAGATAAGGAGGAATTCTGGAGGAATTGTAACCGTAGGGTCATCTTCCAATGGAACTCTATCAACTAATATACTATGACGAACCCGACTACAATCCAGGAGATTTGAATGCATATAAAACCCTTTAGAATTGACAAATGCTCATCTGAATCCACTAGGATGTCTGAAAAGTACACAAAGATGGAAGTATACCAATATAATATGACCTTTATTCCGATGACACACCATCACCAGCAGAAGCAGCAGCACTGTCAAGGGCATTCCTCAGACTCATCTAAACGATACTCATGACATGATGACCTTCAATAACAAGCATATAGAATATATTTACTGGGACTATCTGAATGAATTGTGTGAACGATTAAGGCTGCTGATCGCCACAAAAGATGCAGAAAATACTTCTCTTGACAACGAAATACTAGCCGTAATCAATGAACCCAAAGAAGCTGATATCATTCAGTAGGAAAACAACGTGCATATAACGATGACTATCGAAAGTTTGGACGTAGTTCTAATAGAAAGCGACCACATCCTGCTACTTCATCGGGGGAAAGCCTTCTATATACTTCCGATGGTGATATTAACGATTTGAAATTGTGTAATGTTGAGAGACTTACGGGCAATAAAGATGCGGCAAACAAAAAATACGTTGATGATATCATAGACAAATTGTCGATTACTACGGAGTTTGATTACATCAATTTCCAGATCTTGGTACCACTACTTTTAGAGGTTACTAGCTTCATGAAGTATTTTACGAGAAGGCGAACCGAAACAAACAGAAAAATGGCATCCCCCTCAGACGAAGGAACTGCCAAATTCTGAGACGAGAGCAGCCGAAGCTCTCTCGCATCAAGGAAACAAAAGAAGAGAGCCACATTCGACAGCATTTTGAGGGTCCTGAAAGACATCCCTAAAGAAAATGCGGAAATAAGAAAAGAAAACGAGGAGTTGAAGAAGCAACTCCAGACTTTTCTTGCAGCTTCTCAGAAGGAAGCATCGGCAGCTATCCCGGCACTAAAGAAACGGGAGGTCACTCCTCAGCCCAAACCCACCCAAGACATACCACCACAAGAAAATGCCGCAGTAGGAAACATGGAATTGGATCAAAACTCAAACTCCCAAAAAAAGAACGTACTGCGACTCCGAAGAAAAGGAGAACAAAGAACACAAAGCCCTACCAGACCACCACGAATCGTCCTTAGAGGCAATATATTCATGTTTTTGCATTAATGATAAGCTTGATGTGAGTGATAAGTTTATAGTGTTGAACAATTTCACCACTTCAGATCATTTCTCGATTCGAATGACGTTAAAACTAAATACTGTATTGGCGAACCAGTTGACATAACTGAAATTTTACACAACGAATACGCTTATATGGAAGGGAGGCTTGACCGACAGATATAAGATGATTTTTACATTTTCCCCCGATGTCACCTTTATCGATGATGTGGATGAATCCTATGGAAATTTTTGCAGTACCATTTGGACTGTAGCTGTCGATTCAGGGTTAACCCAGCAGTTTCATTTTCAAAAAACTCTGCAGTAATCTCCCGACTCAACTCTGCAATAATCTCCTCTTACGACTTAATTGACCTCCATAAATCAGAATACTTGGAAAAGTAAAAAAATAACACGAGAGAAAGGTTACGCTGTCACTGTATGGGAAACTTTCTATGACTCTATCTTTCCCCCAAAAATTCCCCGTGACATAACTCTGTTTGATGCAAGGAATGCGTTCTTTGATTCTCATATAACCTTTCAAATTTGTCTTGCTAACTGCAAAAATAGCAAATCTCCAGGAATTGATGACGTTATATACGAGTTTCTGAAGAACGTCCCAGATAACTGGATGCTGTATCTTATGTTATTTATATAATAATGTTCTTGACAGTGAAAAACTTCCCATGCTTCTAAAACCGTAAGTAAAATCTTGCAATTTTCATTCCGTTCTATTGTTGAAAACAATTCACGTTTTGATTCTATTGAAAAGCAATTCACACTCCTTTTTTATTTCGTTCTTGAAAAAGCAATTCACGATTTATTTTCTGTTTTCATTGAAGAGCAATTCACACTCCCTTTTTATTTCGTTCTTGGAAAAACAATTCACGCTTCATTTTCTGTTTTCTATCAAAAATCGATTCGCGATTCTTTCTTATTTCGTTCTTGTAAAAAATTATTCAGCGTGTAATACAATCTGCTTATCTTCTCAAATTATTCTAAAAGTATTAAACAACTGCTCACTCATTACAGAGAGGTCAAATAGCGTCAAAGTTAGGAATCTACCGAAAGACGTCCCACAGCGTATCGAAGGGGGTAGAATGGTCAAAACAGAATTTGGGGAAACAATCTTAGTGAACTTGGAAGGAGACCAAGTTGTGTTTCTACCTCAACGAGTTACCGAGACATATATGACTACATCCAGCATTTCTCAACCAAAAAGTATTGTTTAGTGTTACGAAGGTTTATTGATGCCGGAAAACAGTACCCAGTAGCTTCATTTGAGATTGTGGAGGATTAACCCCAACAATAAATTGGAAGAAAAAGGAACAACAACAGAAAAAAAATGAGATTTTTCGTGTTTTTCAGATTGATTCGAAATAATCAAAAAATCTTTGAGAATTCATTCTTCAAAAGATATTCAAAGACCGCATGAATAACGAACGGAGCTGCTTGTTTGTATGTGAAATTTATTCTAAACCGAAATGTTTCTCAAAGACTTTTTGAATTTTCCCCAAGATTTAGGGAAATTATTTTTATACGCATACGTTTCGAGATTCTTTGTATCCAATACAGCCTTATAATTCGGATATGAAAGGAGGAGATTTAAATTATTTTTGCTGCGTGTTTTTTTTTAATTCCTTTTATTTTACAGATGAATATATCGTCATCATCTCAGACAGGTGCTGGATGTGTAACTTTGGAAGAATTAAGCATGAAAACAATCTGCAAAAACGTTTCCTGCATAGCTGATTTCCTGAGGAAGGATTCATTCATGCCGTGGTAAAATGAAAAAAGAAATCACCAGAAAATTTGCCAATTACAAATGGGAATATTTACGTGAAATAACTCAAAATGATCGACATAAGACGAATATTGCGTATTGGTTAATTATTATAGGTAGGACCAATTACGTCTATGTGTTTGTAAAACATGTTTCAATCATATCAAACTCATCTATAAATCAAATGGAATTTTTTTAAATTGCTGTCAACGATCATTATGACAAAATTCAGTCTAAAAATCTGAAGTTTTATTTGAATTGAAAGATAGAGACGATTCCTGTGTGAGAACTCTTCACCTCCCGAACATCACGTTTCAGAGGTACATATGATTCTGATAGAGATATTGATTATTTGTGTTCTCACCGTCAACCATGCTTTCAGCAGGGTATGACTGTGTGTGTTCGTTTTCTTTATTATAGGGCCATAATGTACTTGTGGCAGTTCATACCGATGAGAAATAGGAAGAAGGTAAGTTTCATTATTTGTACGCGTGCAGCAGAACAGTAATGGCTGTCAGTGTTTGTGTTTTGGGGCAAAATGACTGGTAAGGAGGGACCCGGCTATTTTATTTTCGTGAAGTGGCGCTATCATGGAGAGTTATTTGGCGTTAGGCTTATTGTGGAAGATAGAAAACTGAATGGTTTGCTTTAAAAAAAATTGTTGGGTTGGGGGTTTTGTCGACAGATAGCGTTAGTATTTATTGTGCGAAATATTTGATCAAATTTTGAAAATTATGATTCGAATTTATTTTTAGGTAAAGTGGGTTGGGTAACGTGACCGAATGAGTTATGAAAGATAACAGTAAAATTTTTTCAATTGTTGAATTTCTGTTTTGTCATTGACACAGTTAGGGGTGTTTTCAATATGTATCATTCCCAACATTTCGCGTTTTTGTTCATGGTGTTCGGTGCGAAGAATTGTTTTTCCTCGTAGTGGAAATCATGGGTGGTGGTTTGTTGACGTTTACCAAGTGCTGTGGATGCATTATGGGTGTATTTGTGAGCATTTATTCGGTTTTTTAGGTATTGTTCAGTTTGACCGATGTATATAACTGAACAATACCTAGGATACCGAATAAATGCTCACAAATACACCCATAATGCATTCACAACACTTAGTTAACATGAGAGGAAGGAAACATCCTCTCATATTATCTTCGACTGTGACGCCCTAAGCAGTAGGCGATACAGAACCTTTGGAGAGATCAGCCCGGAAACAGGCATGAATCCGAAGAACCTTATCAACAGGCTTCTAAACCTAATTAAAGGCACACACCTGTTTGAATGAGGAACCACTGACGACAGAGTGATACAATAGACCCCAGCTGGTCGCAGTGTCAAGGGAAGCTAAGTGCCAACCCCGTCTCTGACTCGTCAGCTTCCAACCAACCAACCAGTTAACATAAACAAAGCACCACCCATGATTTCCACTACGAGGAAAAAAAATATTAGCACCGAACGCCGTGTACATAGAGATGAGACACTATTTCGGATTGACAGACATATAACCGACTTCCGGTTTCGCCAGAATAGCCACCAACTTCAATTTTTCATTTGTTTGATGTTTTTTGGATTTAAGGCTCAAGTTACATACTACATGATTATTGTTCCTATGATTCCTACCCAGACGTCGAATCCAAGTTTTTCTTGAAAATTACCTTTCTCAGCAACCTAGGATTTTCTTAAGCCCAATACCTTGTATTATTCCTATTGAACATACCATCATTCGTAAACCTAGACTCATCTGTAAACAGTATCTTCGAGAGAAAACCATTATTCAAATCATGATGACGCAAAAGCCAATTACAAAAGTTAAGTCTCCGTTCTGGAACATTTCTATATAGATGCTGATGCAAACTGTATTTATAGGAGCGATATTTATGTTTTCCCAATACTTTTCTGGCCCTTTTCCTGTGATATTCAATTTCCAATTCCCGCACTGGGAGAAAACTCAGCTTTGTAACTCATTATTGTGGATCACAGAACATCCAAGGATTTTGATATTAGAAATACCCTTGAATAGTTCAAATACATATCTAGATTTCTCTATCACCTTAGGAGAACCAACAGCTGATATAATTACGTATGTTAATTCGAAATTTTTATACATAGAACAATCATTTAAACGCAAGATGAATGAATTATCAGCTGATACCATACACAGACGATGTTTATCGAAGAGAGAAATTTTGAAAAATAGATTGATTATGGCTCAACAAATACCGGAAATGATTTCTATATTATTGCAAGATCAACCGGAGTTCTAGCAAAAATTAGCGGAGAAGTTATGTATTTACTTCAATGCTCTCCTGTCATAGTAGAAGTTAGAAGAGACAAAAATTTTATCAGGAATTACCGGTAACTTATAACAATAAATCATATTTTATGGCTCCGATAACAAGAATATTACATGAAATTGGGCAACAAAAAGAGTGTTCCACTGTCATTCCACCTATGTATTTTTTAGAAGGAAACTGGATTTTGTTTGATTCTCTGCCAAAATTTGTTCTCCACTACATGAGTTATCTGTGATGGAACATAATCCCATGAAATTGGATGGAGTTAAATCTCTGGGTATAGGTGAGATATACACCGAAAGTGAAATAAGACAGGCTCAAGAATTGTTATTATTCTCATCAGAAAAACAAGCAGTAAATAATATATTGATACACAGAATGGCAAATAAAACATTTATAAATCAAGGCTATTCACCTCTGAATTTATTTGATGCAGAAGAAATGAAAAAATCAGCCCAAAACACTCTTAAAAGAATATACGGAGTGTTTACCATTATTGGCGATGTAACAAGTGGATTTTTGGGAATATATTTTTGTTTGAGAATTGTAAAATTTTGTATTGAAACCGGTATCAATGTTGTATCGATACATCGTATTACCGGTTGTTCAGGGCATTTGTTTTTTGCTGTATGGTATACCCTTACTCGGATTGTTATAAACAATAAATCGCCAAATGAAAAATGTCAGAAACCGAAAACGGAGATTCTCCAATCTTATTAGAAATACCGATATTGTGAAAGGAACTCCGTCTTTTTCTCAGAAAAAACAAAACCGATTTATGCTACGATACAAACCCATCCTTTCGAGGGATTATCTTAGAAACATGAGGGTTCAAAGTGAAAGTGTCACCAGATGTATGTTCCCGAAACTAAAATGTAGATATCTCCTACGTTTTATATTGAAAAGTGTTGAAGGATATTTCAAGTAAATATGGCCTGAAAAGTGACAAAAATTGTAAAACATATTTTCAGTGACCGGACTGTAAGAGACCCGAAATAAGACTCCCATAGTGGATATTTTATAACACCCCATAAATTAATGACTTTGAAAAAAAAAGGTTTATAAGATTCTTCGAAATTAAAAATAGGTGGAATATGTTACAATGCGTGAGAACTCCGAGTAGACCCAAAGGCTATGCCCTATAATATAAATGAAAAAGCTTAGAGATTTTGCCAGTGTTGACTAAAACCTCTTAGACTACCTATCGCGAGAGTAAAAGATATTT
Organism: Gonioctena quinquepunctata; assembly: GCA_018342105.1. NCBI lineage: Eukaryota > Metazoa > Arthropoda > Insecta > Coleoptera > Chrysomelidae > Gonioctena > Gonioctena quinquepunctata. The sequence continues at coordinate 16,566 of JAFIRS010005200.1, forward strand.
AGTGTTATTAACGAAAATCTATCCAAGTTACTATGGAAATGTTATTGAGTGTGCTTCCCCTTATTGAAGATTGGACCACAAGGAAACAGTTATTGTTGAGCTCCATCAACAACTTGCGGAACGATATCCTATATTGGAAAGGGTTGACGCCTTCCAACTTAAACTCTACTCAATTAGCTTTCAGCGTAATGTATTTCAATAAATACCATTCTGAATATGTTGAATTGCTGAGCTCCCACGGAGTAGAAAGTTGTGATTCTGACCACTGCACTACGGACCGACACAGAGGGATGCCGCAACCATCAACCTCCACCGTGGAATCTGTCCACCCACTAATTGAATTACTGCAATCACACAATATACCTTCAAATTGTTATTGTCTACACTGCAATCAAAACCGAGATAATTGGCCGTTATGCGGATGCGACACTTGCACTACGGCCCAATTTATACTGAGACATCCAAATCAGCCGGGTCCTTCAAGGGTCATTGAGACGAGACGGGACCTGAATATCCCGTGGGCCCCGCAGGTGGAATTGCCAGAGCCCGTCGTCATCACTGGGGAGAGTGATGATGAATAAACAGGTGGAGAAACATTTAATTCAGATAAGTTATAGTGAACATAGACATTGATATGGACAATTTTCATTTTATTTGATAAAATTTTTCTATATGATTATTATGTGTGCATGTTAGGTTGAGAAAATCTTGAAATTTTAGTATACTTTTCGAACCCTTGAAAGTGATCGTCATTTTATTATCAATACGGATGATATTTCCATATGATTATTGTATGTGCATGTTAGTTAAGAACAACTAGAAGTTTATTTTACTATTTTTTCCATTTAACCAGAGACTTAAATTTTTTTTTATTGATGATATTTCTCCCATCGATTATTGTAAGTGTGCATGATAGTTAAGAAAATCCAGATTTTTTAGAATTGATAGAAACTGTTGTTAAATTCTGGAAGTTAATTATATTATTATCGCAATTTAAATTTATGCAAAACCTTAGTCTAGATGTGACTATCAGAGTTAGTAGAAAAGGAAAATATTAATCTATGATTGAATACATATAATAATTGTGTTATACTGAATGATTTAGTGTTAAAATTAATCATTTAGCTTAAAGAAGGGTACCTTGTCATTATCTAACGATAGGGCTTGAAAAATAAATAATATATTTCTATTCGTAAAAAGTATTCTATCCTAACGAATATTGAACTCAATGAAACCAGACATTATGAAAATAACATCATGTAACTATGCGCGAGACCAAACAATAATTATAAACAACACGTGGAATGCCATGAAGTTGAACAAAAGTTTACAAACATGGATGCACCACGAAAATAGTATCAAATTATGAGTTCATCAGAAAAATAGATTCACTATTTATAAACGACCCCAACTGAGAAGCGATACCGCTGCAGGGACAATGTAATGATTATATTTAAAAATAACACAAAGCCAACTGCTATAGCCGATAATAGTTTTCTCTATATGTGGTAAAACGAGTATATATAAACAGTTTTGGAACAATAAGATTTATTCCATTCGGTATTCCATCCGAGAATTCATTTCAAGTCAGTATGTATCTTGAAATGCACATTTTATATTGAGATATTTTGATCAGATAATGTTTTAGTCAAATAGATAAAGACTTTTTCTACTTCAAGTTATCATATGCAACCAAGTTTGAATGCACCAGTCATTAGAACTCACACCGATGAGTTTCTAAAATATTTTGCATACATTGATATGTAGTTAGAAGAATTCATCCGACTTCATTATTGCTCCAGTAGTAAATCAACTAATAAATTACTTATCGGGATTTCTCAAGATTAAACAACGGAATTGATTTTAGTGAAGTGAACATCGTTAAGTGTCTATTACAGGGTGAGACTACATATTTTTTCTCTTTGATTGTATTGGGTACCAGGCTTTATAAAATGACAATTTTTCGTCATTCATACTCTGAATTTATTAAAGTTTGATTCAATTACTTTGATAAATATTCATTATTTCATCAGATTTTGATAGTTTCTTGTTTTAGAAATAGGTATAGAACGATTAATACTATCCATTGATTTTGACTGAAAATTTTGCTATTATGTTTTAAAGTCCTGCAACATACTAAAGTTGTTGTTCAATGGAGAAAAACAATTACAATGTTGATGGTTTTAACCCAGAGAATTGACTTAAGTATTTTAGATTTGTGAACCTTGACAAATACAAAGTTAAGAATATACTGATAAAGCATGAAATAAGTATTTAAATATATTACTATGATTGATTTTTCTACCTCCAAATGAAAATATATTGTTCATGCCTCCAAATTCATAAAACTGTGAAATTAATATGATATTGATTATTGCTATGATTTTGTTGCTGTTTTTACATTCATATTTTCTGGTGATTTTATATACAATGGGTTTATAATATTTATTGATTGATGGTTTTGTGTATTGTTTTGAAAATTGATCTTAATTATATCTTTTAAATTTACCACTATATTATTATTTCATCTGTTTTGATAACTTGAGATATGACTGAGTACATAGCTCAAACGAACTCGATCATATTGTCATGAAGCATAAGTTTAATAAATCCAAAATTTAAATGTTTTCTCTCCTAAAGGCAACAAGGGCATTTCAGTTCCTGTTCTGCACTCGTTTGTATCTCATAATTAAATCAATACCCTGTATGGAACATTGCAGAGAGAAATAGCAGGAACTGCGGTGTTGAATTACATTAATTGAACTCGATCAGCAAATAATGCTGATCAAAGATTTTCGGAAGGAATGACCTGTGGAGGGGCATTGATTGTCGAGTTTTGCTAATAATTGAGGAGAATAGAACAGGAGTTGATCGCGAGTTTCAATCGAGTTAACAACGAAAATAATCGGCAGATGACACTTCTTCCAATGGCACCCAAAAGGGATATTATAATGTAAGTACTTTGTTTTTACTATTGCTCATTCATTTTGATAAATCTATATTTTTATAAATGTGTCTTTTACCTAATTGACTTCACCTCTATTCTTGCAGCTGCACTGCAAGGGGAACAATTTAGGGTTGTTAAAGTTAAATGGGGTTCGAGTAGCCGATAATGATCATGGCTATTCTTGATATTAGAAAATGTGTTGTGGGCTTGGAAAAAGTCCCGACAATATATTGAGGAATCGCTTCAACAGACCGCTCTTGAGGTAATTCTGTTGTCAATAATTTTTAGTTGCACAACTCTCACTATAGAACCTCTAACGACTTTTTTGTAAGACACGCTTTTGTACTGTCAATTGTGTGAAAAAGATTTAGTATTGAGTAGAGTGAATACAAATAATACCAGTATAGTTAGACATCATTTGATGGTATTTGTAAAATCCTTTATTGGATTTTCTAGAGTGTTTCTTTAATAAAAGTTACTGTGAGGTTCGACAAACACTTGGGTTTTTGGAGTGGTTTGTGAATTCATAACACTCTGTATATACTCAGGTTTCAACAATGGCTAGGCAGTGGTGGGGTCTTTAGAGTCTCCTCCTGTTCCGGGTTGTAACATTAGAACAAATTCTGACGACTCAAAAATGAAAACAAACCCCCGAAGAACCCTTACAAACCCTTTCAAAATATACACTGCTACATTGTAATAATTTCATTCATTCTACCACTAAATTAACTCCTTTTGAAATTGTAACAGGACATCTTTGCTCCAACTATCCATTTGGTTTACAAGAAAAAGATAAGTAAATATTTTTCAGAAAACACCATAATAAACTCAAACAACTATATCCAACCGTCTAACAAAGACTAGATGAGAAAAAGACAAATCAACTGGATAAAATGAAAGATATACGAGACAAGCACCCCATATTTACAGAAAAGATCAATTTATAAAAAAACCGGAAAAAACCAACGTTGCTCAAACTAACAATAAAGTTAGACTGACCAAACTAGATATTCCAAGCATGAGATCAAAAAACGGATAGTAAAACAATAACGACCCCTCCTGTTTTTCAGAATGAATATCATATTTCTCTCAATTCATCAACATCAACTAAGTAAAACTAATGGTTCTATTCAAGAACTAACAAACTCACTTATACCTATCGAGCTACAGAACTCTGAAATCATTATTTCCAAACATACCTCTGTTAGCTTTCTCAATATATCAAAATTAATACATATTCACGATTCCTTTCATGCACAACGTGAAGCAATCAAGGATATAGGATTTCTTGGTCTATTATTTCAACAAGCAAAAACTATTCATTCTCAGTCAAACAATTTACTCAGAATTATTATTCCACACAAGATTCACAAAAGAGGATTGTCCAATGTCACTGGGACTGCAAGCAAATGGTTATTCGGGGCCCTCGATAATCATAATGTTGAAAAAATTCACTCTATACTTACTCACATTCAGACAAATGATCATTTGATTGAAACAAAAATTATTGAACAAACTACAATAATACAACAGTTCATGACTGCCACTAACACAACACTTCATTCGATTCAAGATAGTATGACAACCCCTCCTCTCGCCTTCGCACAAAATATACAAGATCAAACTTGGCATAACGCAATGTCTATGTTAATAAATTCTCTGACATCTTTTCATCTCCAGCTGAACCAGATTGTAAATGCTATTACTTTCGCACATATGTATAAGGTTCATCCCACATTTAACTCACTTAGTAACTTGTATACATCAATCGAGACCATTGGCACAATATACCCTCAGGATCAATCACCTAAATTCCAAAACCATTTCTAGGAATCCAACAGACTTTTTCGGATAAGAAGATTGTATTTTTGTTACATTTCCCTATCCTGAAACCAACAACTTTCCATACCTATTTTCTAACTTTCCATACCTATTTTCTATTTCCAATTCCAATCCAGAATCAAATTATTGTACCGGACGAACCTTATCTACTCTTAAATGAGAGAAGTGAATTCCATCAATTCTTGGACACACCATGTGACATCCTGGAAAACGTCCATTTTTGCATTAATAATCTACAACTGGGGAGAACCTGTATCCAGAACATCATCACCAACAACCAAGCATTCAACTATACGCTTCACCCGGTTGTCACCCTCACTGTACTCACCAGGTTACACCAAATGTTGTCCTGCTCACTACACCAACAACCCTACTAATTACCGAGCCTTGCTCCATCGAAGCACATCACTCTCTACAGCCCGGAAGCTGCATGATTACACTGCCAGACTATTGTTGCGTTCAGATCCAGGATGAATCCTTCCACCATGGACATGAAACACTCCATGTTCACGTTACTCCAACTCCCTCCTTTGAATCTTTCAGCGATTACTAACCATACACAACTATTCACTTCCAAAAGTTCACATTTCAATGAGATATCTCGTCTCACAGCTACTCTCCAACCCTAAAAAATCTTCTAGCTACAAACCACTTCTGCCTCCCTGGATGATGCCTTTTTTCTTTGGGCTATCATCTTTTTTTGTATCATAGCATGCATTATCAGTACCGGCTATACTACTATCGCCTTTGCTACCCTTACCGCTTTGCTTCACGACGACACCATGTCGATCAGCAAGCTGCAAAGTTAGACAACCCTAGGCTTGCCTCTCAAGAGGGACGAGTTACATATATGGTACCGCATCATCCTGACGCCGGCCCATATATTCTCACCAGACCAGACAGCTGAGCCGTACCTGGTTTTACTTCCGATATATCGATGCTGACGCTGTTCCACTCTCACTCTCACCAAACCTTATCTTCCGATCAAAGACGTTCGGGTTGCTGTTTCATCATTCTTAATAATATAAATACCTATATATGCCTAAGGCAGTTGGCTAGAATTATTCTCTTGATATCTTTGTTACTATAAGCTCTCTGCAATAAAGCCATTAATTGGAACAAGTGCTTTTAATCAGGTTTTATTATTGTACGTGTGTTTTTGTAATTCAACGGGTCAGTAGAGGTTCTGACCATAAAAACAAGTTCGAATCCCCGGACCAGAAACACTGTGAGATTCGAATTGTAACTGTGTGCCGAATGTTGGCGTTAAAAATATGGAGCATTCGTAATTTTCAAGGATTGCGATTTGAATGCTGGCAGATATCGACAAGGTTTCGATAAATATATATGTGTGCTCAAAGAATGATGTTTCATCAGTTAACATGAAGCCGCTCAGCAGAGAAGTTGACGTCATTCTGAAAAATAAAATATCTGCTTTATCAAAGGACATTAGAAAAAAACATCCCGCTTACAAATTGGGTAAATCCGAAAAAGATGCATCGATAAATAAACTTTTTGAACCTTTGTCCACACTTCTCAAACGTATCAAGAAAGAAGAGACGGTGCCTAAAGAAAATGAAGAACTCCCAGAACAAACACAATTTCTACCTATGTTCGACGTTGCTGAAACACATGATGAAGATGATGATAATGATGATGGTGATGATGAAAGCGATTTCACTGATGCGGAACAATCGATGTTAAACGATATTCCGGAAGAAGTAATGCTCAAGTATATCGATCAAAATCCAGCCATGTCACAAAAATACATCTTCGAATGCAGGAGCAACGATGATAAATTCGATGAGGTATATGGACCTGATGAAAGTTCTTCGAAATGGTTACTCGGTAATAGATTCATCGATTTCGATAAGAATAACCGGGACGGTATTTGAAGACTAAAGACTACAATATTAAAGATTTGAAGGCGTATAAAACTATTTTGGAATTGACGGGAGCTCATCTGAATTCATCAGGAATTCTAAAGAGTAGTCAAAGATGGAAATATATAAATGAGATACGCCCTTTGGTCCGTCAACAGCCTACCATTGGCGAGAGTTTTCCTCAAACTCATCACATGATGACTTTCAATAGCAACCCTATAGAATATATTTACTGGGATGATCCGAACGAATTGTGTGAACGATTGAAGTTTTTGGTAGCTTTGAAAGATGCTGGAAATACTTCTCACGACAACAAACTAATGGCGATAATCAATGAACTCCGAGAAGCAGATATTCAATAAATAATTTGCTTTCCTATGTACATAATACATTTTCACAATGACTGTCGGCAAGTTTGGACGTAGTTCCAATGGAAAGAGAAAACATATTTTGAAAAGTGATAGTGGTGGACTACATACAACATCAGACGGCGACATTGACATTAACGATTTGAAATTGTGTGATGTTAGAAGACCCACGAACAGAAGAGATGCGGCCAACAAAGGATATGTGGATGGAATCGTGGATGAATTTACGCATAAAATTGAAGAACAACTCAAGTCTTTTCTCGATGCATCCAAAATGGATATCAGTGTATGTGAGAAGGCTATAGATAAACTGAACGTCGTCACAAAGACTTCCAAGGAGAATATAAAAACAATCAATACGAATTTCGTTGATATGGTTACGGGACATGGTGCGTACGTCACTGAAATTTGAGAAAACTCACAAAAAATTAGAAATCAAATCAACACTTTAAACAACAAAGGACAACAAGTGGACTCTTCCATACATAACATCAAATCTGGAATGGGGGACTTGAACAAAAAAATTACGAAAACTCCAGCGGTGGAACCGAAAGATTTAACGAATAAAATCTTTGTTGATGTCCGTATAGCGAGTCAAAAACGAAACGTTGATGACCTTGCTCGTGATGTATCGCTACTAGATGCAGATATCAAGAAGTTAGTTGAGATAAATAATAACTTGAAAAAACCTACCACTTAATTGTATTCATATATATATATATATATATATATATATATATATATATATATATATATATAGAAATAAATGGTTTCTGAATGTATGTCGTTTCATTTATATTACAACAGCACTTTTCGAATTACTTCTCATACAATGACGTCCTCCAGAAAGCCGAAATGAGACAATACGCTCGTCAAAACTGAAATTTCGAGCTCATACTTGTGGTCATTGATTGTTTTTCGAAATTCGTGTGGACTCGACCGTTGAAAACTGAAACTGGTACCAAAGTAACTAAGGCCTTTGCAGACTGATCAAGGAAAATAATTTTATAATCGAAAATTTCAGTCTCATGAAGACACATCAAATCAATCATTACAACAGATTCAGTGTTCTGCCATGGCAGAACGTGTAATGAGAACACTGAAGGAAAGACTCTACGTACTTTAGTTTGCAAGGTACTTAACAATTGGTTGAAAATATTACCTGAAATTCTACAACGATATGGTGCATAGCACAAAGGGTTTCAAACCGAACCAAATTGACAAATCTAATGAAAAAAAAGTCTACGTGAAACATATAGTCATCTGAAGCTTGCTGGACCACAAAAATTAAAAGTCGGCGACGTAGTACACATCTCAAAATCAAAATACCTGTTTGAAATGGGTTACACCTCCAATTGGACAACCGAATTATTCAAAATCGTCGAAGTTAACATTATCAACCCTGCTGGAAGATATACTATGTACACCGATTCAAGGGGCATTCTACGAAGATGAATTACAGAAAACTGCAAATCCCGACATCTATCTCGTGGAGAAGGTAATCAAGAAAGGAAAATGTTAGTTAAATGGCTTGGATTGGATGAGACGCACAACTCTTGGATTGAAAATGTTGATATTGTCTAGAATATTCAGGAACAAATTCGTTGTGGGGAATCTGTCAACAACACCATCGAGTTGGTGATCATGTTATCGAACCTATAAAAACGAATTCGACAAGCTATTTTCAGTTGAGTTTCAGTAGCAACAGTGAAATGTCTTTCGACAGTAGTTACAACAGCGACAGTGTGTTTGATAGTGATTGTGATTTCGATGACATCGATCGAGCCCTGAACGAATACGAGGCTGTAGCTCAGCGAAATTACTATGATGAAACATTAACCCGATGTGGAACCAAAGCTGAAAGTGGAAATCATTTGTTGTTCATGGCATTTCCTATGGACAACTACGATATTCGGTGTGGCACAAGTCATGCGCGAGATTTCGGCGTTTGTGTGATTCTGAAACAAAAATATTCCAGTCGACATACAGGGTGTTAGTGAATAAGTGCGACAACTTCAGGGGGTGATTCTGCATGAAAAATAATTACCGTTTGCTATATAACTTTTGTCCGCAAATACTTCGTTTTCCGAGATACGGGGTGTTGAAGTATTTCTTAAAAACTGACTATTTATTTATTGCTCTGAAACCGGTCGAGATATACAAATGAAATTTGGTGAGTTTCAAGAGGTGGTTATTGCGCATTTTTTGACATGCAATTAAGAATTTTATGTTCATCATTGTCTCGCATACGGGTAATGATCTCATTTTTTTTGAAGAAAAAATAGGTACGCCACTGACATATTTCAAATGAAAAATCATTTTTGAATCCTCCGTTCAATTTGTGGCAACAAATTTCTCTTGCCTTTTTTTGTATGAGGCGCCTTTTTTATGCAATAAAATAAAACATCTTATTGTATTTGTCATTACTTTATACATTATCGTTTCTAGTTTGGACCGGCCCACCTCAAATGTTTATCTTAACTAAGGTGTACTTAAAGTTAAGGTGAACCTTAAGCTTTGGATGGTTTGCTAATGTACTAGTTAACGAAAACATAGCTAAGCGGCGAGAAGACGTGGCAACACCGAGGAATCTAGTTACTTTTTCATTTGTGACTAGAAAAAAATGTGTGACAATCATGACAATTGACAGACACTTTCCATTCTCGGAGACTATTTGGTTTGTGTTGTGTTCGTTTGTGTTGTTTACTTGTTATTTAAAGGAGAATAATTTTTTTTAATGAGTAAGAATGCTGATGAGGAATCTAAAAAGAAGAGGAATCCAAATTTTACCAGACGAGAGAAGTCAACACTTCTCAATCTAATTTATACTTATTAGAGTATCATTGAAAATAAGAGAACTGGCGAGAGAAAGAGGATGCATGGGTGAAATTCCCTTTTTAATGCCTCATCGCCGGAAGGCATACCTAGGGCAAAGGATTCGTTGAAAAAATTATATGATAATATAAAGAAAAATAAGAGAAAAGAAGTTGCTCAGGAGAAGATGGAAATCAAGAAAACGGGAGGTGGACCCGAAACAATTATAACAGATATTTCAACGGATTTGGTACTAGATATTATGAATCCTAAGACTGTTTATGGACTTCCAAGCCAAATACTTTTGATTCAGACTATCTACCATCCTGTAGTCATATCATTGACCATTCCTACACGGATGGTACAATTTCAGTGAGTTTATTTATATATAGATATATATATATATATATATATATCCCCTCCCCCCCTCTTATTTTTGGAACGATCATACATAAACAAGTGAAATTTGGAAACTGAATATTAAAGGTTGTGAACTTCCCTACTGGTGATGATAGATGACGAAATCGTCAGAGATGACGTCACAAGGCCATTGTGACCAATCATTTTAAATGGAACCCTACGGCAAGCGACACCTCTTCCAAAAGCTATCGAAAAAACCTATTTAATGATACTAATTTTGTTTGTGTTTATGGCAGTTTTGGCAACTCGCTTTTAAAAAACGCAAAGCTGTGATGAATTAAATCTAAAATTCATACTAAAATTCAAAATTCAAGCTCCGCCTCTGGATAGTTGTCAAAGAAGCTGACGTTTTTGTAATTTTCCGAGTTTTTGTTCATTCAAAAATTTGTGTATTGTTGATCGAACGTTCAACTGTTTGAGCAGCTTTTGGTACTATTAATATTATTGTACATTTCAATATATTTGTTGAACTGTTGTGACCCGAACATTCAAGTGCTTCAAGAAGCGAAATGGTACGTGCTTTAGGTGATGAAGTAGCAGCGATCCTAATTCTTGGTGAAACTGGACAAAATATTCATGCATCAGAACGCATTTTTAAGGAGAGGTTGGCCGATCGCCCCGTTCCGAAGACTTATTTAAGGGAGCTTCTTCGTAAGTTCGAAACAATGGGTAGTATTAATGATGCGAAACGATCTGGCAGACCACAAATTTCTGATGAGAAAAAAATTGATATACATCGCAGAAGTAATAGTTAATCCTACTTCTTCAACAACTCACGTTGCATCTACCTGTGAAGTCAGTCGAAGTACAGTACACAGGGTGTTGAAAAAAAACAAATTTCATCCATACAAATTAAAAATGGTTCATCAACTCTCAGACGACGACCCAGACCGAAGACTAGAATTTTGTGAAAATATGGAAACTAAAATTAACCAACAGCCAGACTATGTCAAAACAATTTGTTTTAGTAACGAAAGTACTTTCTATCTAAATGGAAATGTAAATACACAGATTGTGAGGTATTGGAGTGACGCAAATCCTCACCTGTTTCGTGAAACACATACCCAATTTCCCCAGAAGGTGAATGTTTGGGCAGGTATCCTGGGAAACCACATCGTTGGGCCTCTTTTTACGAATACTAATTTAACTGGTGAGGTTTATCTGGAGCTGTTGCAAAACGCAATAGAACCGTTAATCCTTGAAATTTTGGAAGTTAACCCATTGTGTACCAGTGGATACACGATGGGACCACCTATCAAATGTTTAATTTCTCGCGGACAAGTAAGCTTCAACTGGGATCACCTATTGGCATGTTGTGTAGTGGGGATCCGAATTTACGCTGAGTGCGGTGTCGGTCGTGAGTTACCGGTTCAAGCCGAATGTTCAACGGACTGAATGCACATGTGATCAGTGTTTGTTCACCGAGTCATTTGATTTGTGTACCTTGATTCAATTTGGTGATATGGCAGGTATGTATATGATTTTAATTGTTTGTTACTGTATACCTAAACGTATACTGAGATCTGTTTGCTGAATTTCGATTTTTCAGATGCGATTTTACATGGTTTTATTAGGTGGTTCCATATGGGACCACTGGTACGCAGCTAATTTTATTGTTTATTTTATTTTTTCAGGTATACTTGATCTTTCTGAACTAGAAAAATGTTTTGGCACTTCAAAGACCTCACTGTTGTCAATGCTTTCTTGATGTTCCAAAAAAAAGCATCACACACGGAAAAACACTATCACTAAAAGAATTCAGGCTTGTTGTTGCGAATGGGCTGATTATTGGAGCCGATCCCACAACCCCTCAGAGAGGCAGGAGGAGTTAAGATCCCATCGTCAATAAATATAAGCCATATGTTGCCTTAGAACGGCGCATTAGTAAGGCCGCGCACATGCCAATACATGGTAATAAGACCAGATGTGCAAACTGTAGTTCAAAGAGTCAACCTCACAGAACTAGATGGCACTGCTCTTCTTGCAATGTCGGCCTATGCCTCACAGATAAAAAAAACTGTTTTGGATTATTTCATAAAAAATAACTTGTTATAGTTTTGTACTGCATTACGTATTTTCCAATTAAAAATTAAATGAAATCAACACATTGAATTCTTATTATTTTACCTCCTCCTGGTGGAACCACCTGTTTCCGTTGAATCTGAGAGAAGAAAAAATATTTTCAATGAAGAAGTCATTAATATATAATATGTCAAGTCTAATTATGACAGCAAAAGCATGTTTTTCGACAAAAAATTTATTTGGGCCACAAAGGGATAATCCAGATGAATTCGGCAATTTGGAAATAACATTCCAACAGGATGGTGCTCCTCTACACTATTACGCTGCAGTAAGACGGTATTTGGATGAGAGTATCGTGGTAGAGATGGATTGGACGACGAGGTCCAACGGAATGGCCAGCTCGATCACCGGACCTCACACCTTTGGATTTTTTCTGTGGGGGTACCTTAAATCGAAGGTTTACGCCACTGAACCTGACAATATTGACGTTTTAAAACAACGTATTGTTGCAGAATGTGAGGCTGTTTCCGCAGACACATTTGCAAAAGTACGAGAAGAGTTTAAAAATAGGATATTTCACTGCCAGGAAGTAAAAGGAGGTCACTCCGAGCAATTTCTTTGAGTAGATACTGATTCTTAAATCTGTAATTAATATCATACTGAATGGAATTTAAATTTTAATGTTTACTAATGAGCCATTGAAACTGCCATAAACACAAACAAAATTAGTATCATTGAATAGGTTTTTTCGATACCTTTGAAAAGTGTCGCTTGCCGTAGGGTTCCATTTAAAATTATTGGTCACAATGGCCTTGTGACGTCATCTTTGACGACTTCGTCATCTATCATCACTAGTAGGGAAGTTTACAACCTTTAATGTTCAGTTTCCAAATTTCACTCGTTTATGTATAATCGTTCCAAAAATAAGAGGGGGGGAGGGGACTTTTGAGAAGCACTGTGATATATATATATATATATATATATATATATATATATATATATATATATATATATATATATATATATATATATATATATATATATATATATATATATATATATATATATATATAGTTGAAGAAGGGTAGTCTCGTGACTGGACTAGTTGAAAATAACTATGAATTTGAAATAAACTTTGTAGAAAGGATATTCCTTGAGGTTGCAGTCAAAATAATGGCCTATGAGAAAAAGAAAAACTCTTTCTTATTTAGTCAAGCTTTCGAAAATGTTTATTTCATTATCACTATGACCCACTACTAGTAATATATATAAATCATTATCAAGACAAGTAAGGTGAGGTTAAGTGAAGACACGAACTAATCACCATTTCGTGATTGAGGAACTTTTCAAAATCATATCACTATGACCCACTACTAGTAATATATATAAAAATTAAACAATGGCACTCGCACATATTGTTTTAGATACTTAATTTAAACACTTTAAAATTTGAACAGGCACAGTAATTACCACATGGTTGAAGCATGACTGATATATAATATATATATATATATAAATATCTGCAGATTCATTAATTAAAATGTAGAGCATATAATTTTACTCTCAAATTAGCTGAACTGTATCCTTGGCTATGCAAGATTGTCGCAAATTCAGTTTAGTTTGTAACTATATGAATTCAACAATATTTTTGTGTTTTAGGCAGGCGGAAGTTCGGATGCACCAGTAGATGAATTCCCCTATGATAACAGTAATAGAGGAAATAAGGGAACTGAGTAATAGTACTCTGAGAGTATCCGTGAGTGAGCAGAGGCAAGAAAATGTAAGATACATAGTTATATTAATAGTTCATTTATCGAAAATAATAAGTGCTTTCATATGCAATGTTAAAACAAAGAGTTTGGACTTGAAATTATCATGTTGTATGGTTTACATTAAATACTGAAATGTTATTTATTCTAGGTAACACAAGTAATTTATCTGCCAATCAGCTGAGAAAACGTATCTCAGAGCCACTAGAACATAAGTGGTCTAAAAGAAGGCGACCAAATATCCAACAATTGAATTCAAGCCAACTATCAGAGGAGTATTTGAAATTGAAAAATTAAAACAGGAATATTATGAAAATGAAACGGAAATGTCAATCAGAAGGGAAAGAGGGAAAGAAATATTTGAAATTGAAAAAAACAAAATTAATTGAACTGGAGATGAAATAATTTGAATTAAAAAAGTTAAAATCAAATATATAAATATGTTTTTGTAAAAAGCATTATTGTTATTGAAGTTTTGAACGAATTATTTTTTCATTTGATTATATCAACAAGTTGACTGCCGACCATATTTTTCAAGCATCCTCGGACTCTAATTCAAAATTAAGAAAGATATTGAATATACCCTCACTTCGTTGTAACCTGGTATACACGATGAGTCAAGAGAGCTGTGCTTCCTTTAACTATTAAACCAGCAGAGTAAAAAAAATTGTTTTAGAAGTAACACCAAAATTCAATAATATAATATGTTTTACTAACATTTACCATTTTCACCCGGGGTGTAGAAAAAACTATACTAATTCTGCAAAATAAGTATCTATTATATCCTGTCTAGTTTGAAATCCATGATTATTATGGTCATTGTTATGCACAGCAATATGTGGCACTTCCTCCATTATATGCAAGAATCTTTGCACATCTTCTGGATCGGGTGGATCTGCTCCGTTATTTTAAACACAAATATTATGAAGAACTGCTGTGGCAACTATTATTTCCAATGTCGTTTCTAGTTTTAAACTACGCCCATATGCGAGAATGGGAAATCTTCTTTTCCACACACCTATTTGTCGTTCTACTACATTCTAGTTCTTATATGGGCCTCGTTGTATTGCTGCTCTGCTCGTGTATTTGGGTGTAATGAAGGAGTCAGCACATATGTTTTGAGGTAGTATCCACTATCTCCTAAAAAAAAATGTGGTGAATACCCATTGTCTAAATATCAGTACATATTCCCTCCCAGATATATGACAAAAATATTAAAAACCAATAAAAAAGATATAAAACAGACTGATATCAATTTGACAGAAAAGGGAATGGACACAGTCCCCCAAGAGCATTATATTGAAAAACATCATTAGTAAACTTACCTAACAATGTACTATTTGGAAACTCATTGTTCTCGAACCGTCGCTTCAGCCGACTATTATTGAAAATAGTGATATCATGGCAAGAACCAGGCCACCTCGCTACTAGGTCCAAGATTTTTAAATTGGCACCACTCACTGTTTGGACATTCATTGAGAAGTACCCTTTTCTGTTTCTAAAAACTTCAGCATCTTCTCCTCCAATAATTATTTTGTTAGAATAAAATAAAAAAATTGACATATACTGATTACCTGGTGATTGGATTCTGATGTGGGTGCCATCAACAGCACCTATCACACGAGGAAAACGTGCAATTTCATAAAAATCAAATTGGCCACGCGTAATATCTTGCAATCTTTCAGGCATGCAAATAAACCTCCCACTTTTCCTCGCCAAAGCTCTTTAAACCCTTTCTACAATCCTAGATACTGTTGAAAGATGTATGCCTCCAAAGTCAGCAACGCAAGATAAGTGTGTTCCTGTTGCACACAGACGTAAAAAAAATCAATAGTTGGTTCATGGGAGCCACACTGTTGTAACTGAAAAAGGGACAAAGATAAATTTTATTGTAATTTGCAACAATTTTTGTTCATAAATAGCGGTGTTCGATTTTTACCTCAATTAGGTTTAAAATATATAGAGAGGTAGGTTTTGTCGCCCTAAATCGCGAAAAGAATGTTAAATCATCCCAGCTGTTGAAATATTCATTTCGATGATAAATCCGTCTAGGAATTCCATAAATGATCAAATTACGATCAAATCGTCATCGTCGTGAACAAAATTATTCATATTATTTTTCAATAGTAACCGATCGACACAAACAAAATACAATATCCTTCGAGAAAACCAGAAAAAAAAAACATGCAGATTGAGGTTAGGATAATATAAGGAGAACTTTGAGCCATAACAATATTGGGCTCAACTAAGGGGTACATAAGGTCCACCTTAAGAATCAGTTTGACAACCGTGCAAAAGAAATAGTGATTTTAAGCCAAGCTTAAAGATAAGCCTTACTTATTTTTCGCAAAGTGTAACCAGTGCAAACTAGTAGCGATGCTAGTGGGCTACTGTCAACATTCTGTCGAATACGAATATTTCAACGAAATGTCAAATAAGCGTTTCTTCATTTTTAAGCTTTTAGGTTGGTATAACATTAATGATAATACGTAATTTATTTTTCTTTTATCGAAAATAATAGAAAATTATACAAATGCGGAGTTGTCAGACATTCATTTCGTCTATGGTCGAAGTAAAGGGAATGGTTGGCAAGCTCGACGACTGTATGCTGAGTTGTATCCAGGACACACATCACATCACACAATTTGCTCGTCTCCACCAACGTTTGCGCGAAATCGGTACATTTGAGGAAACAAACGGCTGACTGCGGGCGCTCTCGAGGAGTACGAACTGTGCAACTAGAAGAAGCAGTTCTCGAATTGATTGCGGAGTCACCTGAAACCAGTACTCGAAAAATTGCCAACATACTGAATGTAAGCAGCTTCACCATATTTAAAATTCTCAAAGAACAGCAATTATATCCGTTTCATATTCAACGTGTGCAAGCTCAACTACCTCGATACTTTTTTCCTCGCCTAGTTTTTTGCCATTGGATTCTTCAACAAATCGCTCAAATTCCTAATTTTTTAAATGGCGTTTTGTTTACTGACGAGGCTCATTTTGGACGACAGGGTATACGAAATTTCCATAACAATCTCCTCTGGGCTGAGAAAAATCCACATGGAATGTTTGAAGCTCATTTTCAGCATCAGTTTTCAGTAAATTAATGGCTTGGGGTACTTGATGATCATTTAATCGGTCCATATTTTCTTCCCAACGACTAACAGGCAACTCTTACCTCAATATCCTACAGGAAGAGTTACCTGTTATTCTTGAAGAAATTCCTCTACAGCTGAGACAACACTTCTGATTCATGCATGATGGTGCACCAGTCCATTTAAGCATTATTGTACGTAATCAGTTAGAGTATATCCAAATCGTTGGATAGGTAGGGGAGGCACGGAACATTGGCCTGCTCGATCTCCGGATTTAAATCCTTTAGATTTTTGTATTTGGGGTTTTCTTAAGTCATTAGTTCATTCCACTTCCGTCGAGAATGTTGAAGACCTGAGGAATGGAATTATAGCCGGCTGTGAGACAATAAGAAATACACCAGGAATATTTGGGCGAATACGACAATCAATGAGGCGAAGAGTTGAATCTTGTATCACGTCTGATGGAAGTCATTTTGAACATGTGTTGTAGCTTTGCGCTTATTTATTTGTAAGTGTTATTTTCTGTTATTGTTCTGGTCTGAGGTTATTGTATTAGATAGTTCTTGATAATGTATTAAAGAAGTGAAAAATCCAGGTTAAGATGATTTATTTTTTGCATAAAAACGGCGCTTTATACGAAAAAAAAGCAAGAGAGATTTTTCGTCACAAATTGACTTTTAATTGGAAATATCTCAGTGGCGTAACATTTTTTTCTTTGGAAAAATTGAGATCATTACCCGTATGCACGCCAATGATGAACATAAAATTCTTGATTGCATGTCAAAAAATGCGCAATAACTACTTCTTAAAACTCACCAAATTTTATTTGCATATATCGACCGGTTTCAGAGCAAATAAATAATCAGTTTTCAAGAAAAACTTCAACACCCCGTATCTCGGAAAACGAAGCATTCGGACAAAAAATACATAACAAACTGTCATTATTTTTTCATGCATTGGCTACCCTCATACACATTCTGGACGATATATTGGAGATTTTTTTTCCGAGGCGACATCGATGGACATCCTGACGAGTATGAAACTGTTACTTCTGTGGGGATTTCGTAACCGTCAATCAATTCACTGAACATTACACGAAGCAACTGAGTACCATCAAAGGCGCCGTTGAAATGGAACTGACGAGCAAGTTATATTGGGAAGTCTTCAATCTCATATGGGCGTCGTGTCTGATCGAATTGCCATGTTGGGTTCTTTGAACTTTTGTGATTATTATGAGAATGTATTTGCTACGGTAAAGTCGTGGCTGAGTGATGGAATAAATTTAATTGTTGATGAACTCATAAAGGGATTTTGCCAAGCATCATCCATAGATAACATGTATGCAAATGCTCTACGTGAACATTTGTTTTATTATAGAGCGCAAGTTGGTCATGATTTATGTGAAAACCATATTGTTGTTTTTTTTTTCATTGTTATTGTAGAATTGTAGAAACAGGAAGTTTGACTTCCTGTTTTCTAGTTATTATTCTGTGTCGTCACACAAGTGATGATATTCAATTTTTTCCAAATAAATCAGATAACAGAACATTTTTTCTTTGCTAGAAAAACATTAATAAACAAAATAGAAATAAGAGTCGGTCATGTTTTTGCCTTAAACGCCAGCAATATTTTTTTTCCAATGACAAGTGAACATATTAAGCGGCCATGTTTTTTTTCAATGACAAGTGACACATAAAAAGCGTTCATGTTTTTCTGCACCCCCTTGTGGAGGGACTCGACGTGCCGCTCATGGTTGATTCTCGCAGCACGCCACTTCTGCATTCATCGACATACATCTCTGTCCCATCCATACGTTTCAAGCTGTCGCTGTCGCTCTCTCTCTCTCTCTAACACACAGCGCTCGTCATAACGTAGGGTAAATGTTCGTGAAAACTATTTACGCCTTTTCGGTGATCTGGCTCTATATATCCGCCTTCATATATCTCTCTTCATATATCCCTCTTCATATATCCATTATTCGCCCTCGCCCCCCGTTATACCAATCCCTCGTATACATCTCCTACATCGCGCCTGCGCTCTTCTCAAAAAGTGTCACCAAGTTGCCCACTTATTATGGAAGAAGTTGCATACTATATATTCGTGACACAAAGGCTCGGACTAGCAAAAGCAGCCAGAAGAAACCTTAACCCCCTCATAGGACGCAGAAGCAACATGGACCTTCAGTTGAAGCTGCTCCTCATCATCTTGGATGCATCTGCCGCACGGAGCCAATGCGTAGAAATATAGGGGACCAAGATCCACAATTTTTCAATGTTAGCTTGAGAATGGCAGTAAACGCTCCTAGATACTCCGGAATAGATACATCTACAGGGACCTGAATGTCCAAACTTCATAGACGATTATCTAAGGAACCACGCTGACGCAACATTCCAGAAGACAGGCACCCACACCCAGTGATCCAGGACATTCACGGGAAACCTGAACCGGGGCAATCCCAGGTTCAGAGAGAGGGACAAATATACGCGACCAGTCTACCAGAACCAGCGACCACCGCCAAGCGTAGCACTCCGCCGCATTAGATGAGTAACAAACTCAAACCAAAACACGTTAGATAGTACAACCAACACACACTACGCTCACACACCCATCAGGTGCATCACCACCATGCACACACAGAGCATCACGTCAAGAAACACAATCATACGACATAAAGTGGTTTAAAGTACTCAGAGACTGACTTCATGCCAAAAGGGGTACGATATCAATGACGTCTTCGCTTCTCGGGGAGGTGTGTAAGCCCGTGTGAATCCGCGCGACTGGAGATAGTTAGACTGGGCAAACTAAATATTTTCAAAAATTCAATTCGGGCCGATAACTACACGTCGTTAGTTTGCAATGCGCATGATCCCGACAAGCGGTTCCTACAATTCGGAAACTAGCTTCTGCAGTGTTGAAGCTACAGGAACCGTCGTTACTTTTGACAATGCACAATTTCCAAGCCATATAATTCACGAGCGATAAAAAAATTGTATTTTTAACTGCGTAATTAATAATTGGAAGCAGTCGATGATACATAATTTGAAGTCTTATGACGGCTGATCTTGTTTTTTCACCATTTTTTTCACAAATGTGTACTTTCACAACCAATAAATCTACATTTCAAATGATTTATCATATGCTTTTCTTCTTTTCGAATTTTCTGCATTTGATTTCGCATTTAAGAATATTTCTGAACGTTGTTCTGGATAAATATTTCAGAGAGAAAAATAATGTCGAAACCTAGGTTCGAACCAGGGACTTGAAGAATTTCAATCTACCGCTCTTCCAATTAAGCTATTTTGAACACACAGAATCTTTCTCGCAAGAAAAGTGTGAGAAATGTTCAGCCCTAGAAAGGGCAATTTTTTGCTCCTGAGAGCCAGCGTGCTAGTTGCGAAACTCAATAGTCGAGTCGGATTCAGCATCAGACTCAAAGTCAGAGTCTATCGACTCCACGAGGTCAAAGTCTGACAGCTCCATTAACTGATTCATAGTATTCGTTGCAATGATATCTTCCAACCTATTTTCAATTTCTTCATCGCCGTTTTCGTCCGATCAACTTGGATTGGCCGTCTCGGTACAGATTCCTGCATTGATCTCGGAGATTTCTGTTCAATGACTCAGATGTTATTCCATGGCCTGCACCAGCACGAGCGCACCGGGATGGGTGTGGTCAATGCATCAAGCCACACCGGCAATGTGCACATCCTTCTGAATGACATAAGGCTTGATTTGGCATTTCGGTGTAGTCGGGCTTGCGTAGTCGGATTCGACGAGAACTAGAAAATGGTCCATTATTTGCACGTCCAGAAATGCAAATCTGGGTTGTTGTTAGCGCCAGGCCTAACAGGCCGACCACGCCCGCGCAGAGTCCGAAGACCCGACCCCAGTCCCCAGTGCTCTGAAGGCAACCGCGACACCAGCGGCCACCACACGTACCACTGGCCCAAATTCGGCATAGCTATACTACTACATTTTCTTTTGGTTCAATTTAAGGTTAACGTGAAATGTATTCAGAATGTCAACTGAATATCTTTCAGAAGATGCAGAGCATCCACTGATTGATTCTAATGAGTAATATGATGGTACTTACGATACATTTTTGACTTAATCTTGAGTTTAATTTTGAAATTCGATGACTAACAATTCCCTTTTTTCAACCCATTGTTTTTTATATTCATGTTTCTCTTCTAATTTCATTTCATACAATTCTTCCCAGTTTTTATTTTCTTTTCCAGTTTCATTCTTTATATCATCTCTAACATACTTTCATTTTCAATTTTTTCCATGCCTTCTTTGGAGTCGATTTCAATTCCCTTTAGAAATTGTTTTATTTTATCCCCACTAGGATACCTCTTCAGGCGAACTGCTGTTACTCGATCTGCTATGTTTGATTCCTTTTTCGTTCTCCTCTTGTTCATGTGAGTACTCCTATTTGGATATAGTTTTATTACATAGGATGTACTATAAATCTTGAAGATTATATGTGGTCTGATTCGAACCCAGGTCAATATATAAGCACCTTTGTTGAGGGCCTGACTGAAAACGCTGATATCTTCAATATGTCATATGATTCAGTTTGTATTTGATTTGTCTGAGAAATGTAAGAAATGATTACCCTTTTTTACCACCCTTATATTAACTTCACCTATATGTTTGACACAAATCTTGCAAGTCAAATTTGAACCAGTCATCCAATTGACTAGAAATTTGGCAGCAAAAAAACAAGATGGCAGCTCCAAAATGGCGGACGAATTTTGTGATTTATGGTTCGATTTAGGAATTTTTGGGGTTGGAAATTATAATTATCCTGTCGTAATCGAGGAATTCAGTATGACGAATGAGTTTGCCATTCATGGTCCGATTTTATTCAAAATTGGTATTTAGAGGTTTTTGGGGTCGAATAACATACATTTTCAGTTGAAATTTAAAAATTCAAAATGGCGGCTCCAATATGTTGGACGAGTTTGTGATTGAGGTTCGATTCCGTTTGAAATCCAAAACTCAAAAGTCATATCAATTATATAAGCGTGATTTGAAAAAATTATGTTTTACTTTCATTTTGTATTTTTATCGTTCTCTCTCCCAGCAATGATGATGTCAGGGTGATGAATAAAAAAAATATTGACGTGTCAACATGTACAAGTCGCAGTGAAAAATTTTACTGTGCATTTTGCCAAAAAATAGTCGTCATCTGGGGACAGTTCACAGGAACAGAGAACAAGTACAAGAGTTATTGAACATACCAAAATGTGCTTAAATCTTTTTCAGTAGAGAACATTCGGAAACTCTTTCATTTCCGAAAAATAAAATAATGCAAATAGATTTTTCAAATTTTTTTTTGGAAATATTGATATTAAAGTTTTTGAATTTCCAGGTATATATTTGTCTTACATTCAATTCATTTTGTCCTTTCAACATAATAACAAATATATACAGTGGTATTATAAATAAGAGGATAAGAGGTACCTAACCGAATCGTGATGCAGATAATGTTGATTAAAATTCATTCTAGATGGTGATGAAAAAGTATATAATTAGAATAATTGCCAAGAAAAATATTCGCAACATGTATTTATTGAACATAGGTTTGATTCAATACAATTTTACTTCTAGAACATCCAGTGAGAATCCAAAAATTGAACAAAATGAGAATAAATGCATAATTCTTGCATAATACAGGTCCCAAACTGAACTGCGGTTCGAGTGTTGTTGAACGAAGACCAAGTGCAAATAAATTCGGGAATGTTCAGCATTACACACATTGTCCATCTTGTGGAAAGAATTGTCTCTCAGAGCTCACTTCTGCAAATGTAACCAAAGTAATGACAGTAATCGAAGACTTACGAATGTTTTTCAAGAAAGCAGAAATATTGTTATGAGTGTGCATTATACAGCCAGCAATCTCCTAATAATAGATGTTCTAGCATATTCCAAAGAAGACGAAATTAGTGATTGCAGAATACAGAAACAAACTTCATGGTTACATGCTTCGACAACGTATGAGAAAAATGAATTTAAAAACATTCAATCAAATGCCAATAATCTCAGAGATATTTCAGATCCTCAGTATTATGATACAAGTGTCGATGTAATAAATGAAATTGCTGGACTCAATGATGAAGATGGAAAGTATCGACTTCCATCAACAGCATGAAACTAAGCTTTGCATTTGAAGTCAATAACTCAATTTTTAGAAAGTGGAACGATCAAAGCTAAGCAGGTCTCGATGCCTAGTTCATACGATATTTCATGCTTATACAAATATATTACTGAAGGATTGGCCGATTCTTACACATCATTGCAGATCTCATTTTCATATAAAACTTGGAAGGACATTGCAGGTTTCATTTCAATGAATATCAACAGACGAAGGGCTGGAGAAATGGAAATAATTACAATTGAAGATTTCAAAACGTGAGTCAGTACAATAATAATATTGTACATCTTATAACCGCATGAAAACATGTTGACTGCTATGAAAACTCCATTATCTTTCAGGTTTCGGTTTACCGATGTGCATGATGGAACTGTTAGAGAGCAGTGTCAAGCAGTGCGGGAAATTGTTTTTTCATTCGTGGAAAATTTAATCGCTCAGTACGTGTAATACTAGTCCAGGAACGTGATGCAATTGATATTATTCTGAAATATCGTAGAAGATGTAGGGTTTCAGAAAATAGTTCCCATGTCTTTGTTTTTTTCCACATAACGGGAAGATTTGATTCTGCCTTTTACGTGCCTGTGTTTTGATGAGATTCTATGCAAAAGCTTATAGTGCACCAAATCCATTGGCGCCAAGGGTAACGGAATCGAGAAAACATGTGGCAACTAAATGAACTATTTTCAAACTATTGCACCCCTTAGTTCAACGCGTCGCAGATCAATTAGGCCAGAAGCCGGATATTCACAGGTCAGTATACAGACAGCCAGAACAATGAGAAGTTCCAGAACTAGTTCCAGTATTGATGAAATATTTGGGTACTGATGATCATGACAATGAACAGAACGGAGACGAAGAACAAGTTTCATTAGAACAATAGAGGCTTGATTTTTCTCCCCCATTTCAAGGGTCAGGTTCACCTAAAAAACATTCACATTCGACTAACTCTACTTATCCAGCAATACTTGAACGTAAGCGTGGGAATGGCAATGAACGCTCCCAGATACATCCCGAATAGATTCATCCAGAGGGACCTGAATGTCAATCCAAACTTCATAGACGACCATCTACGGAATCACGCCGATGCAACATTCCAGAAGACGGACACCCACAGGAACCCGGTGATCCAAGACATCCACGAAAAGCTGAACCTGGATGACCCCAGGTTCGAAGAAAGAGGCAAATACACGGGACCAGTCTACCAGAACGACCGCCCACCACCGAGAGTAGCACTTCAGCGTATCAGGTGAGTAATCAAACTCAACACAAAACACGTAAGATCCACCCACAAACATCACACCTTACACTTCTTACGCACCCATCAAGTACATCACGACCATGCACACACAGCACAAGTGAGGATAACACACAATACGCGACAATGAGCGGTTTGAAGCACTTTATACCAAAAGAGCAACGATTTCAATCTTGCGAACGTGCCAATTTGCAAGTTGAAGACCGCTCCGGGGAGGAGGTCTTCGTGAGAATTGGGAGTTCTGTGGCATAACAAGTGTGTTTGCCAAATTGGTTTTTCGAGCTACCAGATTTGAGTTAGTATTTTCGGGCGTTGCAAAAAGAAGCCATTCAGCTTCAATTATACTTCGCTCTCTGGACCAACAAATTGGTCCAAAGAATTCAATGCATCATATGTTCCTGAGCCAACTTCCTGGGAATCGATGAAGAATTGCGGGCAACGTTGAACCATGAGATAAAAACGTTTCTGTTCCTCCAGGTGGAGGCAACGAAGGATAGATCGAAAGGTTTGCTCAGGGCTAGTTATTATATAAGTCCCTGCACTCATCAATCTCGTGGGAGCCCCACTGGCCTAAGTCCTCGAGCACCGCTAACTTCGACAGCGGCTTCCAAGCCGAAGTCCGTGAGCAACGTAGGAGGTGAACCACATCCTAGGAGAGACTCGGACAGTAGTCCAATCTGGAGAAGGTCCGGTATGTCACCACGTGATGGTCACGCAATTGTACATTCCTCCAGACGACTGTAAAACGTATGGGGTCACCGTGGACTCTCGCGCCGATCAAATAGTAGGAATTCGCGATTTGAATTTGTATTTTGTGTGTCGGTTAGATGGGGACATTCTAGAAGCCCGTGGTCATCCGACGACCCAACGTTATAGCCCTAGTCTTACACCCGCGAAACTACGGTAAGTTTTTTTAGATTCCGATGGGTAAATTTTTTGTTATTAAAGAATCAAATATAATAACTAAATTTCTGCACAAGATGTCTCGAGGGATAATGGCCATCTAATTTGCTAGTCAGGGCGTTCCAAAAATTCTTTCAAAATTAGACCCACCGGATAACTTGCATTAGTTTAGAACACATGATACTAGTTAAATTGAGTTATATAGGAATAGGAAAAATAATAATAGTTTGAGAATAAAGGAAAAAATATTTTTTCAAATGCTCCGATTCAGAATAA
This sequence comes from Gonioctena quinquepunctata, assembly GCA_018342105.1. Lineage (NCBI taxonomy): Eukaryota > Metazoa > Arthropoda > Insecta > Coleoptera > Chrysomelidae > Gonioctena > Gonioctena quinquepunctata. The sequence goes on from JAFIRS010005200.1 coordinate 42,320, forward strand.
AGCATTTTTTTTCACAGGGGATGAAGGATTGTTATACTCTGTATATACAATCGTCTGGCGTGGCTTAGCGATCATCAACGTGTGGTTGATTTGAAAAAGGAGAAAAAATCAATACTGACAAGCTCAATGAATGAATTACAGCTCGCCCCTTGAACTAGAAATTCAATATTTCCCCAGAAAACAACAGCTGAAAGTCATAAAAAGCTAAAATATGCAGACATTTAATACTCCCCTGAGAATAAACGAAACCATCTGAGGATGCCGTTACAGAAACCTATAAACAAAAAGCTCTACTCAACTCGTTTCCCACCGCTGGATCGATCATCGGAGACAATAAACGCGCGAATATAGAACAATCGCTCTCGAAGTCGGCAGCTCTTTCAGTCAGCACTCAGTCAGATTGTTCAGATACGATCAGTCAATTCAGAGAATATCAGTCATACAGTAGAGAATAGTTGGAATTGCAGTTCAAGAACGACGTTTTTAGTAGAAAGTAATCATGAGAAATCTTCATAACTATTTGAACTGAAGCCAGTGGTCCAGTACAGACTAGTAAGAAACTACAGCGATTATTAAACAGTAATAAGAAACTTAAATCAAGGTTTAAAACGGAATTAAATAAATAACGCCAATGAAATAAATGAATTGAATAAATCAAATCGATACCATGCGAATTATTGTTATTGAAGTCAGTCATTCAAGAAGGCATCAAGTTTCGTTTAAAAATATTATCTAGTGTGCAGGCTAAATCTAGATTTTTGGGTAAGCCACTATTATTGTACTTGTTCATCTAGCGATTTTCATTTGATTATTCAATATTTAGGCTAAGACATGTTTATTTTCTGTTTTAAAAAGTAAGGAGATATTACAGTTATGGGTGAAATATATGGCATCGGTTTACAATAATCGGAAAATAATTGAATTTGATTTATAAAGCATTATTGTCTCAGTAGATTTCATTGTAACATTGTTCATTAAGATTATGACATTTTTTGTTTTGATTAATATATACCGTCAAATGGGGTGGAACGGATCATACAGGGTAAAGCGGATCACTATTTTACTAATAATTATGCATCCTCAAAGTCACGCCGCTGAATAGTGCGCGCGCATGTGGCCACTAATCAGTTGATGTCTATTGGTATTTTGTTACCGGTTGTGAAATTATAACCTAGTTCAAACGTTAGAAATTGATTAATGAAAATTGTTGTCAGATTTTGAGTTTTTCCCAAGTGGTGAAAACAAACCGTTGTACAAGGTGAGTAGAAACAGCTGTGAATTTGTTGAAAGACATGTTTGTGTAATAGACTTTCCGCAATCTAGTCATAACCTTAGTTTTGCTACAGACCGGAAATTCATGTACATACAGATTTTTCATTGGAAAATTGTATTCCTGGGGTGAAGCGGATCAGGGTTTATTTAAATCCAGAATTTATCTTTCAGACGTAAGGATAACTCGAAATTATCGCAAAAAGATTGATCAGGGTTTATTTAAATCCAGAATTTATCTTTCAGACGTAAGGATGCCTCGAAATTATCGCAAGAAGATTGGACCGCGAAGAAATCGGCATTACGATTTAGAATATCTCTAAAGGGCAGTGGCTGCGGTGAGTCGAGGAACTTGTAGCTTGAGACAAGCATCCGAACAGTTTGCAGTTCCTTATACAACATTGAATCGATGGGTGAATGACAAAAACAATGAACTTTCGGCTAATGGTAGGCCGCCAGCGCTTAACACTTTGGAGGAGGTGAAATTCGTTGAAATTATTTTGGTTTGCGCCGAATGGGGATTTCCGATGAAAAGTTACGATGTGAGGTATATGGTGCAGCAATATTTAAATTGCAATGGAAAGCGGGAGGCAAGGTTCCGTGAAAATTCACCCGGTTTAGACTGGTTTATAACTTTCATGCTGAGGCATCCAAATTTAACAAAAAATTAGCTGAGAATACAGAAAGAGTTCGAGCAGCTGTATCTTATGAAATTATAGAATGATATTTCAGTGAATTGGAAGACACTTTGGAAGATTTGAAAGATGTATCGCCGTCGAACATAATCAACTATGATGAGACGAACTTCTCTGATAATCCGGGTTCTGTGGAAGTTGTAGTGAAGCGTGGGGTAAAACATGCCCATAGAATAATAGACACTTCCAAATCTAGTACCAGTGTAATGTTTGCCATATCAGGAGATGGAAAGTTACTATCACCCTATGTTGTGTATGAAGCCGAACATTTATATCCTGGGTGGACAGAAGGCGGGTTCCCAGGTTCGAGATATAACCGTACCCCCAGTGGATGGTTAGATTCATGCACCTTTGAAGATTGGTTCTCAACAATTGTTTTACCTTTCATGCGCAATCTAGATGGTCCCAAGGTCATTATTGGTGACAATTTATGTAGTCATTTGACAATCAGCGTTATTGAGCAATGCGAAAATAATAACATTAGATTTGTTCTTTTGCCACCTAATTCAACACACCTCCTTCAACCTTTAGATGTCGCATACTTCCGTCCATTCAAAGGTGCATGGCGCGATGTCATAGAAAAATGGAAGTTGAAAAATCGAGGAGTGTTGCCGAAGACAGTGTTTCCAAAATTGTTGAATGAAACAATTGAAAAAAATGGAGTAACGGCTGCTGTTGAGGCAGGTTTCAAGGCTTGTGGCATTATTCCATTTAATCCAGATGCAGTTTTGAGAAGCATTGATCGCATAAGACCCGCAGATAGAGCAACAAGATGTTGAAAGAGCAATGGAAACAACGTGGACCGATACTATTGTGACACATCTCAATCAGATGCGATCTGGAGGTGAGCAGGCTCCAAAAAGAGGTAAAAAAGTTGATGTTTCAGCAGGAAAGAGCATTGGAGCAGCTGATCTTCTACCAACATTAATTGAATCGGAGCCAGACGAACTCGAGTATGACAACCACTCGGAACAAGACATAGAAATAAACGACGACGAAGGGCTGAACGGAACATCTGAAAAAAAATGTTTCTGAAGGAGAGGAAGATAATATTACAGAAAAAGAAAATTCACCCTCAACGTCAAAAGAAGATGAGCCCCAAGATATGACCAGAACTATAAGCGTAGGGATTTTGTCATCATCAAATTTGAAACAAATAAAAGAGATAGGATGTATATTGCTAAATAGAATCTGAAGATGGCAATGAATATACAGTTGATGTGCTGAGAAAAAAAAAGGACAAAAAAATAGTTTTTGTCTACCCAGATGTTGAAGATGTTGAAAAAAAAAAGTGTCAAATAATTGAGAAAGTGATTGGACATGCTGAGAGGTGGGGAGCATTCTTATTCAGAAATATTTCTGATTCTTTTTTAGAGTAGTCCGAAGTTCTATGCGGAAAGTCAAAGGAATTCATAACTGATTGTTATTATATTATTTTGGATTTCAATGAATTATTTAGTAATGCACAAATAATATATATTTTTCGCAGAATTCAAGTAGGTACCTTACAATGCAAGAATCTTTAAAAACTCCAAATTCTGATATGCTTCACCCCGTTTGACGGTACTTATAATTTTTGGCTGCTTTATGTTTCTAAGACGTAGTTGAGATTGGCGGCGTACACAAATAAAACGACAACGCTTTTCTAGTTCGGAAGAAAATATAACACCGAGTATAGGGTCTCTGAGGCTTTACTATAACATCTGTGTATAGCCAAAATTGGAGTCAATGACAACTACACTTTCATGTATGTTGATAGACAAACTTATCTTACCGACAAATTGTAAAACAGGGGAATACCAAAATCACTGAAAATAAGATTAGGTGAAAAGAAATATAGAAAAATTATGAATGAACATTCTGAGGAAGACTGACAATAAATAAAAAACAGTACACTTGCAAAAATAGATGAAACATTTTATTCAGTTCTTAGCGAAATGTTCTCACACATGATGAATTCGGAATGAATTGAATATGAAAATAATTGAAAACTATCTTTGAACATAAACCTAAAGCCTAGTTGATGTTGTGAAGGGCTCTCTCCCCCTACTATCAAACTTTGGCGCCTTTCACTTTTCTCGGTTTTCCTCGGGCGCCACCTTTTGGTTCATAATGGAAAAGGCCACTTTTGCTCCGGGCAGTCTCAGTGAAGAAAGACACTCCAGGGGTCAGTATAGTCGTGACACTGTCACAGGGCCAGCAAGGCAGGCTTTAATTGCCTTTAACTGGGTGGCGACTGCGCACTAGATGTTTGAATTCTACTCAAGATAGTAAATGAAAGAATACTCTGAAAACAGGATAAACAGGCATATTAAATAACAATAGAAATACAGTCAGGGCGGCTGATGTCAGCCTTAAGTTATTACAATAAATACACTCGGATGATTAGCACTAGTTACAGAAAAGCGGGGAGGGTGTGTTCACGCAGGCGGGGCAAACGTAGCAACCAAAAGCTCTTGTGAACGGGGGTCGTACGGATTAGTATGCAAGCTCAAAAACAGGTGCAAGGCAACAGCGGGTATCAAGTTCATGTAGGCGGGGTAAACGTAGTAACCAAAAAGCTCCTGTGAATGGGGGTCGTACGGATTAGTATGCAAGCTCAAAAACGGGTGCAAGGCAACAGCGGGTATCAAATGCAAGTTTTTACGGACGGCCAAAGCGACTAATTTCAAAAGCAGTGCGTAATGCTCCACGTGGGGCTGGCTTAGCCTATCATGACTAGCTGTTGTTAGCTTTTATTCTCCCACGCTGCCTTTCTCTGATAAAGACACGCCGGAGCGCAGGAAGCTGGGACGTGAGAAATGTCTACCCCTTCTATGCGACCTCCAACCATGTTTGCTATTATTTCTATCCCTTTTACAGACGACATGCCGGAGCGCAGGAAGCTGAGACGTGAGAAATGTCTACCTCTTTATGCGACCTCCAACCGTGTTCACTACTTTTTATTCCCTTAAAAACCGACACGCCGGAGCGCAGAAGCTGAGACGTGAGAATGTCTACCCTTCTTCGACCTCCAACGTGTTCACTTGAAATGTCTCACCCTTCTGTCCGACCTCCAATCGTGTTCACTACTTTTTATTCCCTTTGAAAAGCGACACGCCGGAGCGCAGGAAGTTGAGACGCGAGAAATGTCTACCTATTCTATGCGGCCTCTACCCGTGCTTCCTATCTCTGTCTACAAAGTCACGTCGGAGCGCAGGAAGTTGAGACGTGAGAAATGTCTACCTCTTCTATGCGACCCCCACCCGTGCTTTTTATTTAGCCAAACGTATCACATTACTAAAACTGCTCTTGTTGTAAAGGAAACTAAATGACTAACCGGGTCTGATTAACTGGGCTGACGGTCACGGGCTATCACTCGGCGTACGTAGTGGTTCGTATCGGATCTCAAACACGACTAAAATTATCAGCGCCGCAATAAAGTGAACATGGGACTCTGACGGCTAGGGTTTGACCATGCGCAAATGACACCCGTGGTACTTACAAATATTTCCGATATACAATATTTACCCAAACTCCGATCTCACTGCTTCGAAAAGGCTCGGGACGGTCGTGGACTGCTTCGGGCTTTGGCTCACAGTCCAGTGTTGAGCAACCATGAAGAATGAAAAGGTAAGGTATCTCAGATAAAATTAAGGTACATTAAATTGTGACATTTGTGATATCGTAGTGACGGAATAGATTCATTTGATGCGCATGCGTAGGTGACGGAATAGATCGTCCATTTGCAGATCTCCTGATTAGAATGCTTGCCAATAGGAGATGTTCATTTCCAGATCTCCGATTGCCGCTAGAGTCATAGGGAGAATGTTTTCTGCTCTAAATTCACAATGCTATAGGTTAGAGGTTCAATATCCCCTAAAAATTTTCAAATCATTGTAAGGAATGGAAACAGGTACCTTGGTTTCAGTCAATAACTACCCTACCTTACCATGGACATAAAGCTTCCAGAAAAAAATCAAAAATCAACAAACTCTACTCAGGTATCAGAATATCATCTAAAAATAAAATAAAATATATAGCAAAAAAACAGGTACCTTGGTTTCAGTCAATAACTACCCTACCTTAACATGAAAATAAAGCTTCTTCCAAAAATAAATGAAAAATCAACAAACTCTACTCAGGTATCAGAATATCATCTGAAAATGAAATAAAATATATAGCAAAAAAACAGGTACCTTGGTTTCAGTCAATAACTACCCTACCTTAACATGAAATTAAAGCTTCTTCCAAAAATACATAAAAATCAACAAACTCTACTCAGGTATCAGAATATCATCATCAGCCTCATTTTCATCGCAATCATTTGTGCTATAACTCCTGTTCAGTCATACGACTAAGCATTCCATCACTTACTGTAAAATTATAACAACCATCGTTCATATTTAAGGATTGCCTACCTAATAAAGTTCCAATCAATGTGCTCGTTACTAGTCTGTTCCTCTGTTTTGTTTTGATTAAATTAACCTGACTAAAAAATCTCTCACATTCTGCATTAGATATTGGCAGATATATCATATTCAAAACAAATTTTGATAGATATTGAAAGATATAAAAGTCTCCTTCGTTCTCGAATTTAATATATCTACATCATCCTGTAATGATATCTGGGAGTTTAAAGAAAGGTAGAGATCTCCATTATCATCGATCTTTCGAATCTCTTTCTGATCTACAATCCTTGGCAGACAGATCATCAGAGGATATAAAGTGGGATATCCATCTCTAACCATATAGATTTCCTAGGATTGAATATGTGAATATTCCTTGATATAGGGTCTGAAAAATCAAAACGCTTTTTTATTTCCAAGCAACTCACCGATGAAAAATTGATAATTCTAGAATAAAAATCATTTTTCAGATCTATCCTGACTGTTATTTCTGGTTTACTTAAAAAATTCAGAACTTTTACTCCTACGTAAATTGAACTGTTATCCTTGTGATGAGTTTTATCAGTAGGATCTATTTCTTCCAGAGGTGTTTGCATAACATAAATTCTTTTCATGTAGGTAACATAATAATTCTTTATATGTATAGAATAGAATAGTGTTTATCTGCGGGTGTTTACATATGAATTACAGGTTACAGTAATTGACTACAAGTAGCAAATAAGCACATGATGTCCCACTGAAGTTGACACTTGTTAGTGGGATGGTTCACATATGTGTACCAAAAGAAATGAGATCAAATGATAATAGTAATTACTTAATTCTAAGAAAGTGTTTTTATCATTATAATATAAATATAAATATTTTGGATAAATTTGAATAATATAAATTAAGAGGTAGTATCTATACATATAGGTTTACAGACATACTCACACTTTTCCACAAACATACCACCATATTTTTATATGCAGTAGTGATAATGGTTCTATCTGATTGAAAATACTTATTCAGTTCAGCAAATTTTAGTAATACCCATTCTAAAAATAAATAGAATAGTTTGATGAGTGGGTCATTCAAACTATGAAATATTTGTTCGATATCAACCAATCTCTCCTCCAGCCATTTTTCGTTAAAAAACAAAATGAGTGCATTCCACTGTTCAACAATTCTATTTACCACTTTCAAAAGGGATAGCCATCTTGTCTGTGATGGTCTTAGTATTTTAGGAACATCAATTTGTAAGAATGATTCAAAATTCACAAAGTGAGATTGTCTCTTGGAACTTGAATTGAAGAAATTATAAATATTTCTGGACAAATCTTCACAACTCTTCGGTAAGTGCTTGCGGGCTTCACTGACACATAAATGCAATGAATGGCAAATGCATTTATGAATTGTTATGCCTGGACCTTCGTTGCGAAATCTGCTAGTGACGGAATTGTGTTCTCCCATCATTGTGTTGCAACCATCAGAGGCAAAGCCAACAATATTGGATATTGGCACTTTTCGTTTACGAAAACTTTCCATAGAGATGTTGAAGAGATGTTCTGCTGTAGCTGCTTCATTGCCCTCCCCAGTTAGACCGAAAATTTGAGCCAATTCCCAAAACATTCTTGCAATTCTTTTTCCATCAAAGAATCCAGAGAAAATAAACTTAATATTTGTGATTCTTCAAAAAACTTACCTCACTACAATACATAGAGTTTGGACAGAGGGAATATGTGTCGACTCATCTATGAGGAAACCAAATAACTCGGTTTGCAGTTGTGAAGAAAGTTGACATTTGTGCTCTTCTCCAATAACATTTTTTATTATATTTTTTGACTTGACCCTCAAGTTTTTTGCAATTGTTGAGTCCGGACATATTTCATTCATCAGTTCTCGCAGATGGTCTATGGACCGAAAAGAAATATTGTGTTCTGCAATGAATCCACCTAATTTTTTTTTTCAATTAATAAGTCAGTTTTTTTACGTTCTGTATCTTTATTTGTAGAAAAATAGTTATGAATTGTTTGGTGAGACGTTCCAGCAACATTTCTTTCTCTCATCTTATGTTTATATGATTTAGCATGCTGCTTTAAGCAGGAAAGCTCTGCTTTCAGCGATGTATTGCAAAATGAACAGAATGCTTTGAATGGTACGTGTACCTTAGGAATGATCGAATTCAATGCTGAAGACAGACTATAGCAAATCAACACACACATCTGGATACATCTAGTCGGACGCGTGACTGCGTTCCTAATAGGCTCGTGCAAGTCTACCGAGATGCTTGAAATAGTTCGAAATGACAAACTACAAATGTCGAAGCTAATGGTACGTGTACCTAAATTGTGTTGCCAACACTCTGATACAGGGACCGTGACTCTTCTATAGACCGGCACTCGAATCTTGAAATAGTTCAATGCACCGCTCGCACTCTGCCACTTGCCGTTTCGTGGACTCTTTCGATTGAGATCCAAATTATATTTTCATAGTATAATTACCCAGCTCGTAAAATCCTGCTGTGACGTCAGCTTGCGGCGTGCGCCTCTGTCTCGATTGATTCAACTGTTCTCCCTGGCTTCTGGCGGACGACTGAATGTGTTCCGCTCACTGCTTGTGAAATTCTCCTGAGTGGCAATCCACGTGATATGACGTCAGTCGGATGACGTCAGCTCGGTAGCGTGTGCCTTTGGCTCGACTGGACTGCTGTTTGTGGCTTCTATCGGATGACTGAATTCTCTCGGCCGTATTTGTAAATATCCTACCTGGCTCGATACAAATGTTTTCTCGAGAGTTGTTGGCCAGCGCAGGTACTCGCGCGTGCTATTAACATACGCCTCGCGGTATTAGCGTGATTTCCGGAAGGCGTTCAGTCTGTTCATTAGGGTAGGTGTAATTCACGGATTTATCACGAGCACGAATGGTATTTCTAGACCTATTATTACTGTCAAGAGGAGTTTAAATCCTTACACTTCGGAAAAAAAAACTTTTTTTTATGTTAACACCAGTGAGCCCGGATGGCCCTTGACGGAATTAAACAAACAATTCTAAATGAAAAACAAAACTCCTGCCTGGTTGTCGGGAAATGAAAAAAAAATTTACAGTAAGAATAAAAGTAACCTGGTCATGGCTCAACAATTAACAAAAAAAAAACAGATATATTATACCAAAACTTCTCAACCTAAACTACTACTGTGAAGAAACGGTTTGTTGCTTCGGGAGTACTTATTTCAGTGACGCCTGAAAATATGTGGGCACCCACAATCAGGGCAGGTCACATGTTGAGCCGGATCGGGACAGTGGCATCGGGGGCAAGGGGCTGGGGAGCTCCATGGTCGGTTGGGGGGTCTTTTCCTCCGTGCCGTCGGAGTTGGGGCTGGAGCAGTCCCGAGAGAGGATATCTTTAAAGCCGCATCGAAGGCAGAACAGGAGGGGCCGTTTCTGCTGGCACACGTTACCTGTGTGCCCGGGCTGACCGCAGCGCCAGCACAGATCCCTGCTGATGGGTAAGTATACCGGTAGAGGGGGTTTCGGAGCTGCTGAAGCGGTGGCCGCTTGTTGGGCCGCTTCCTGTCGTCGGGCGGCGGCTTCGTCGGTCCAGAAGTTGTCGTGGTACGGACTATCTTCGGGGTGGGCCAAAAAATAGGGGTAGATGGGCGAATCTGATCGGTTGCTATCCATGGAGGTCCTACGGGGAGTCGGCTCGGACGGTAACGGAGGGTCCCGGTTTTCTATGGGGGTGGGGGTTCCTCGTTTTCTTCCTCGGACTCGAAGTCTGGGAATAAGATATCATCGCCTCCCGTATTGCGTCCTGAGGTGGCGGTGATGTCCTCCGTTTTGGCAGTCTCGGCTTTTACCTCAGGTGGTCCATTTTCTGAAAATAAGGTATTCAGTTGCTGGTCATGTAACTTCTGTACCGGACCCCTTGAGAGTGAGAGCGGAGGACCACAAGAAAAGAAACGGGGTTATACTTTATGAGATAACGGAACAATTAATAATACTAAAAAAAAACATAACAGCATGCCTCAGCGATTGGACGGAAATAAAGTTATATATAAAATAACAACAAAATAAAAATAAATAAATTAATAGGAACTCCGGTTGTTTCTTCTCGGCAATTCAGGGGCGCGGCGGTAGCAGGATTCTCATCGATGTTCCGTCGCTAGCCCGTAGCTGGTATCGGAGACGTCCGGTGGGTCGGTGAGGTGGCCTAAGGTTCTGCAGGGTTTCGGTTAATGCTGGGCTGCGTTCTCTGTTTTGTAGTGCTCGAATCATTCGTTCGGGGGTCCATGGCTCGTCCGGTTTTCCGGGGGGGTTGGGTCGTGGGGAGGGAGCGTTACTTGGTGCCGGGGAAGGAGTCTTGCGGTGGTGCGGGCGGCGGTAATGGGATGTCGGCTATTTCTAGCGGCGGAGGAGGGGGTGGCAGAGCCATAAGGGAACGTGGCAAGGAGTTTGGTGGGACACGGAAGCTGGTCGTGTCGGCGCCCTTACTGGTGGTCCGGCTGAAAATCTGATTCGGGGTCGACGGATGGCCAGTTCTTTCGCCAAAATTTTAAAAGCCCTCATGCTCCGTCCTCCTTTGCTTTTACGTTTATTGCCATCTAGGCGGGGTATGTATGGTTGTGCGGGCGGTACAGCGCCCCTTAGAGGCTCTCCTGAACATCGCTTTGACATGGCTAGTTTGCTGAAAGAAATCTTCAGATTAGTCGAGTAAAGAATCCTTCCCATGGGCCGGGCGTAGACCATTGATATGTACCCTGAGAAGTCGCTTGCCTGCGGAGTTTTTGAGGTTATATACCACGGGGGATATTACCTGTGTTACTATATAGGGACCAGCGTATTTGGGAGCCAGTTTCGCGGCAAAACCTTTTTCGGCTGATGATGGGTGATGCCCTTTCTTCATCACCTGATCGCCCACATAACATCGGCATTCTCGGCGCCGAAGATTGTAGTGGCGGCTATGAGTGGTGAAAGCTTTGGCAAGGTTGATTCGGACCATCTCAAACGTCTCCTGCAGGTGTTTGATCCTCTCCGTGTGACTTGTGACTTCGGCTTGGTTAATTTCTCCTTCATCTTCCTTCGTGGGTGGTACCAGAGATCTGTATATCGCCTTTGGTACTTCCATCTCCCTTCCAAAGTTCAGGAATACTGGAGAATATCCAGTGGAGTCCTGGCGGGTGGTCTTTATTGCAAACAGTAGGTCGGCCAGGTGTGAGTCCCATTTCCGCTGGTCCTGGTCACAGAATTGGGCGATCATCGTCTTATTGGCCCTCTCCACTGGGTTTGCTTGTGGCGTGTATGGCGGTGTTCTACGGTGGTTGATTCCAAGTTCCTTCAGCATATCCTCAAACAGGTGCCCTGTGAACTGTGTTCCGTTGTCGCCGAGGACTACTTTCAGACATCCGAAGCGGGTGATGATCTCCTCATAGAGAGCTTGGGTGACGGCCTTGGCAGTAGCCTTGCGGATAGGCCGACACTGAACCCATTTCGTGAATCGGTCTTGGAACACGACCAGGAACGTATTTCCTCTGGTAGAGCGGAGTAACGGGCCAACTAGGTCGGTGCTGACGCATTTCTAGGGTTGGCGGTTAGTCGAGGGTTGCATCTTGCCGGCTGGTTTCATCTGTGACAGCTTGAATCTCTGGCAAGTATCCGGACATACTTGGCTACGTCGCGGAACATGCCTGGCCAGTAATAGCGAGCTGCAATCCTGGCTATTGTCTTGGCAATGCCCATATGGTTGGCGGTGGGTGCATCGTGCATCCCATGCAGGATATTGACCCTTGTCGGCTTAGGGAAACACATTTTCCATGGTTTAGACAGTTCTGGCTCTGTCAGGTCGTTGGAGTCCCAGAAATGGCGGTACGAGCGGTCTTCTTGGAAACAGTAGTCTGGAAACGTCTCAGGATTTCTTTGTACTTCCTCTTTCTTTTTGTCGTACCATGTGCAGACGGCTACTGGTTCGACGGCCGCCACCTCTTCGACCTGTTCTCCTGTCTTTTTTTCTAGTGGATCTCTTGATAAAGCATCTGCCACTTTGTTCAGCCCTCCTCGGCGGTACTTGACTTCAAAGTCATATTGCTGTAGGAACATTCTCCAGCGGGCGAGGCGTCCTGCAGAGCTCTTGATAGAATGCAGCCAGCGGTGATGACCGTGAAGTGGTATCGTTCCAAGTAAGGGCGTAGCTTCTCGATTCCCCATACAATCGCTAGGCATTTCTTTTTGGTCACGGAATAGCCCTTCTCTGCAGAGCTATAGATCGGCTAGCATACGCGATGACGTGTTCGTTGTCCTCTGTGGCCTGCGTCAGGACCACTCCTGAGCCTTGATCGGATGCGTCGGTCTGCATGGTGAACGGCCTATCGAAGTTGGGGCAGGTGAGGACTGGAGCTTCTGTGAGGCAGGTTTTCAGCTTCTGGAAGGCTTCCTCTTGTTCCGGTGCCCAGTGCCAGCGGCGATTCTTCTTCAGTAGCCAATGCAACGGTGCTGCTACTTCAGAAAATGCCGGCACAAATCGTCGGTACCATGATGCTTTTACGAGGAACCGTCTCAAACTTCGTACGTTGGTGAGAGCGGTTAGTTCCACAATGAAGGCCACTTTCTCGGGATCTGTCCTGATGCCTTCTGACATCACTAGATGTCCGGGATATTTGAGTGATCTCCTTCCAAACTGGCACTTTACTGGATTGAGTCGCAGGTTAACAGCACGAAGGCGACGGAACACTTCCTGCAGGTTAGCGAAATGCTTTTCGAACGTGTTTCACAACACGATGAATTCATTCAGATATGCGAAGCAATATGGGTCCATTTCCGGTCCGATAATGGTGTCCATCAGTCGTTGAAATGTCGCAGGAGCGACGTGGAGGCCGAAAGGCATAACTCGGAACTGGAATAGTCCTCGGCCAGGTACCGTGAAGGCGGTCACTGTCTTCGGATAGTGCGATCTGCCAGTATCCTTGTCGCAAGTCGATACTGGAAATATATCGGGCGCGGCGTAGTTTGTCCAGGATGGCGTTGATGAACGGCAACGGGTGAGCTTCCTTCATGGAGACGGAATTGACTTTCTGGAAGTATATGCAGAACCTCGGCTTGCCATCTTTCTTTCGCACGATGACTACTAGTGAGCTCCACGGGCTCCCGGAGGGTTTTATGATGTTCTCCTGCAGCATTCTGTCAACTTCGGTATTGGTTACATCCTGCATTCTGGGATCCTGGGGTCGGTATCGCTGCTTTATTGGCTCTGTATTCAGGAGACGGATGCTATGTTCCACTAGCGGCGTTACCCCATGAATTTCCTCGAATGGGCGTAATTCGTCCTGTAGGAAGTCTTGTAAGTGGTCCTCTTCCTCTCTGGAAAATGTCAGGGCCGGTCTTGGCTCGGTAACTCCAATGGGAAAGCATGGTACGGGCCGAGCTTCCATTGCAATGGGTTGGTTCTTCACCAAGATTTGGCCACTTCCTAGGTCGAGTCCAAACTGCCTTTTCCTCAATATGTTCTTTCCCAGGACCATATCGGATGACAGGCCACTCAGGTGTCCAAAAGCTTCCTTGAAGCGGTGTTCTCCAAATCGGATCTCCACGTGATACGTTGCGGGGACGGTAACGTTTTCTCCATTGGCCAGTCGGGCGGAACTCGTAGCAGTTGGAGTTTTCGATACTCCTAGCAGATTCCACTGTCTGGCTATCCTGTCGCCGACATAGGACATTACGGCACCTGTGTCAATCAGCGCTTCAGCGGTGCCACCGATAATCTTGACGGAAAGATGCGGTCGGTGGTCGGCGGTAGCGATGTTGGCGGTGGGTGAGGCGTCATGGGGGCGGTGCTGCACTTGCCTCAAGTCGTGGCAGCGCCCTAATGGTTTTCCAGCCGTGGGCACGGGCAATCACGAGACATTACTCCATCTCGCTCGCATCGGGAGCAGAATATCCTTGGGCTGATTGGCATTGGCTCCTAGAATGCCCTATCTGTCCGCATCGCCAACACTCGGTTTCCTTCGATGGGACGGCGGTTGACTGGGCTGTTTTGGCTCATGACTGGCTGGACTACTGGGCTCCTAGGGAGCGGTGTGGCTAGTTGGGCAAGCCTAGTGACCACTGGTGGGGCTGATGGTGTCCGGTATGGTGCCAAAAGCGGCGCTGGAGTCGTCCTCTGAACTTGTTCCATCTCGGTTCGCAAAAGCTCGTACTCTCTGGCAGCGTTGGCAAACTCATGGACGTTGTTGAAGTCCGTCCTCCTATTTCACGCCGGAAAACTCTGGGGTGTAGGTTGCGGAACAACCAGTTCAATTCCTGATCTGGCGGAATTCCACCATGGCGGCGAATCAGGGTCTGCAGATCGGTGATGTAGGCTGCCGTACTTTCTCTCAGGCTGTGTGTCCTCCTGCTGATGGCCGCTTCCAAGTCAATTCGGTAGTTGCCAGGGAAGAAAAAGTCCTGAAAGGCCGTGCAAAAGCCTTCCCATCTCGGCCAGCATGCCCGGTTGTTTCTGAACCAGAGGGCAGGCATTCCTTCCAGCAACTCTGGCATAGCTTGTAGGAGGCGGTCTGCTGTGATGCCTTGAGATTCTCGAATCTCCTTTGATCTTTCGAGTAAGGCGGCGGGGTCGTTGGTCCTATCAAAGGTCACTCTCCAGTCTTTCACTCTCAGTGGTGCCATTTCTCGGAGAAACTTCACGATTCGCCTTCGCTTTTCGTCGACGGTGCCGGTGGCTTCCAAGCGAAATCTAGCGAGCTCGGTATCTAGCTCCTTCTTTCGTAGCTGGTATACCCATCCGACGGGGTGTCGGGTGTCGTTGGGGTCACCTCCTGCACCTGGACTCAGCGGTAGTGGGCATTCGGCGGGACCTGCGGTACTTACTGGCACGGTGGTGGGGCTTCCTTGTCCGGTGGGTATCTGAGGTGAATTCTCGGAACTCGTACGTCTTACTTGTCTCACAGTCGAAACTCAGCTCCTTGTTTGGTGCTCGTATCTTGAGAACCGTACCTCCTATTGACGAACGGATGGCGGGAAGCGCTTCTGCGCACTCGATAAATCGTTAAGGAGGTATCGCACGGACGCCTGGCTCTCTTCTGAGCCAAGTTTGACATTCTGTGAAAAATGACAAGTCGGTAGCATTCAACGGATTTCGGTTTTATACACCCTGCGGAACTAGCTTCACGGATTTCAGACTGTCTTTATCATACGAGCTTGCTTTCTCTCTCCTCACCCACGTATCTCGTGAACGGTCAACCTGAAAAGGGAACGGATGACGGTAATCGGTACCACACCCCCGGAAACCTATTAAACGAGGGGTCACTCGGCATATTGACTCTCTTTTGAGTCAAAGTTGACATCTGTCAAAAATGACAGGTCTCGGTTTACTATTTAAACGGTCCCTGCTCGGGCGCCAATTTGTAAAGGGGTCTCTCCCCCTTCTATCAAACTTTGGCGCCTTTTACTTTTCTCGGTTTTCCTCGGGCGCCACCTTTTGGTTTATAGTGGAAAAGGCCACTTTTGCTCCGGGCAGTCTCAGTGGAGAAAGACACTCCAGGGGTCAACACTGTCACAGGGCCAGCAAGGCGGGCTTTAATTGCCTTTAACTGGGTTTCGAACCTGGGAGGCGACTGCGCACTAGATGCTTAAATTCTACTCAAGATAGTTAATGAAAGAATAATTTAAAAACAGGATAAACAGGTATATTAAATAAAAATAGAAATACAGTCAAGGCGGCTGATGTCAGCCTCAAGTTATCACAACAAATACACTCGGATGATTACCACTAGTTACAGAAAAGCGGGGAGGGTGTGTTCACGCAGGCGGAGCAAACGTAGCAACCAAAAGCTCTTGTGAACGGGGTCGTACGGATTAGTATGCAAGCTCAAATACAGGTGCAAGGCAACAGCGGGTATCAAGTTCATGTAGGCGGGGTAAACGTAGTAACCAAAAAGCTCTTGTGAAGGGGGGTCGTACGGATTAGTATGCAAGCTCAAAAACTGGTGCAAGGCAACAGCGGTGGCAAATGCAAGTTTTTACGGACGGCCAAAGCGAATAATTTCAAAAGCAGTGTGTAATGCAACACGTGGGGCTGGCTTAACCTATCCTGACTAGCTGTTGTTCATTCTCCCACTCTGTCTTTCCCTGATAAAGACACGCTGGAGCGCAAGAAGCTGAGACGTGAGAAATGTCTTCCCCTTCTATGCGACTTCCAACCGTGTTTGCTATTATTTCTATCCCCTTATACAGACGACACGCCAAAGCGCAGGAAGCTGAGACGTGAGAAATGTCTACTCCTTCTATGCGACCTCCAACCGTGTTAACTATTATTTTTAACTTCTACTTACGACACGCCGGAGCGCAGGGAGCTGAGACGTGAGAAATGTCTACCCTTTCTATGCGATCTCCAACCATGTTCACTATCTCTGTTTTAACAACAAGTCACGCTAGAGCGCAGGAAGTTGAGACGCGAGAAATGTCTACCCTTCTATGCGGCCTCTACCCGTGCTTCCTATCTCTGTCTACAAAGTCACGTCGGAGCGCAGGAAGTTGAGACGTGAGAAATGCGACCTCCACCCGTGCTTTCAATTCAGCCAAACGTATCACATTACTAAAACTGCTCTTGTTGTGAAGGAAACTAAATGACTCACCGGGTCTGATTTACTGGGCTGACGGTCACAGGCTATCACTCGACGTACGTGGTGGTTCGTATCGGATCTCAAACACGACTAAAATCATCAGCGCCGCAATGAATGGGCCTCTGACGGCTATGTGGTACTTACAAATATTTCCGACATAACATATCCACCCAAACTCCGATCTCACTGCTTCGACAAGGCTCGGGACGGTCGTGGACTGCTTCGGGCTTTGGCTCACACTCTGGATACTAGTCGTACGCGTGACTGCTTCTACTAGGCTTGGCAAGCTACTGAATCTTTGAAATATTTCGAAATGCAACTACAGTCGGCTTCCCCTTTTTTTGCGAAGGCCTCTCGACCGACGTATATGCGCGCGCCGTTCTGTGGACTCTTTCGATTGAGATCTAAATTATATTTTCATAGTATAATCACCCAGCTTTCAAAATCCTGCTGTGACGCCAGCTTGCGGCGTGCGCCTCTGTTTCGACTCAACTGTTCTCTCTGGCTTCTGGCGGACGACTGAATGTGCTCCGCTCACTTCTTGTGAAATTCTCCTAAGTGGCAATCCCGTGATACACGTTTGTCAGCTCGGTAGCGTGTGCCTTCGGCTCGACTGGACTGCTGTCTGTGGCTTCTATCGGATGACTGAATTCTCCCAGCTGTATTTGTAAATATTCTACCTGGCTCGATACAAATGTTTTCTCGAGAGTTGTTGGCTAGCGCAGGTAATACTTGCGCGTGCTATTTATATACTCCTCATGGTATTAGCGTGATTTCCGGAAGGCGTTTAGTCTGTTTATTAGGGTAGGTGTAATTCACGGATTCATCACGAGCACAAATGGTATTTCTAGACCTATTATCACTGTCAAGAGGAGTTTAAATCCTTACAGGGAGCTTTTGGCTGATAAATATGGCGGAAAACAGTAACTTCGTTACAATGTTATGGTGAAGTACGATAACGATTGGAAACACACGAAACAAAGCAATTATAACACTCATCAGTGAAACTATTTCAAGCATATCCTCAGTGGGTATCCTGTTCTATTGAGACACATTGATGAATTTTGATGAAACTTTGGAGGGATGAATTTTATTACCGATATTACTCGAAGGTAGATAAAGGAGAAACCTACGAAAATTTCACCAAAATACACAACTTTGAAAATTGTATTACCAAGTCCACAATGGAAGAAAAGCAAGAGGATTCATTCCATATGCCAATCGACTTCGCTTTGGCCCATTGTGTATCTGCAGATACAGGAACAAATTTGGTGAAACATCAGAATCAGAAGGCTGGAGGATTGGAAATTTTAAATCGGAATGACAAATTTATTTATTATCTGGTGACATGTACAACTCACTAGCGAAAATGATGAAAAACATTACGAAATACATTATATCTAAACTGGCAGTACCACAATTGGGTTGTGGAATCGACAAATTGAAATGGAATGGTGTTAAGAACATGTTAACCTACATTTTCTGGAATACATCTATCGACATAGTAGTCTGTAGCATACCGAATACTTCATCGACACCTATAGTGGAAAAACATAATACACTTCTGATACATGATAACGAATTAGAATATAAAAGGATTAGTAATCACGAAGAAGACCCCGAAGTAAGAAAAAGCGTAAAAGTAAGGTTGAGTAACGATTATTTAATAAACCCAGAGGAGACAAAAGAAGTGTGGGCGAAGATAACAGGGACAGAGGACAAATACGATCCGTTTATATCGAATTTTCTGGAAAATGAAAAATGTTTAGTCCCAAGAGGACTATTGATTGTAGAAAAAGTCAAAAAACTACCTGACAATTTGTCAATTAATATAAAAAACATAATGCCTATCCCTCAAAAAATGCTACGGAATAGCACAATCGGATTTTTAGAAGAAAACATGGGTCATGAAGTAAAAGGAGCCGTTGTACTATATTTTGAAACAGAAAACGACGAGGTTACTTCAGAAGATCACATGTGAGGACACATTGAAAACAAGAATTTCAAAGAACAGTAAATTATTCCCTTAAAAGATTATTCTGATGTTTTTTCAAAATCGATGAGACGTATGGGCGAAACTGATCTCACAGAACATATAATTGATGTTGGGAATGCTGAGCCAATCAAAAGCAGACCATATCGTGTATCACAAAAAGAAAGGGAGACTATAAATGAACAAATTCAAGAAATGCTGGAAAGTAATAATATCAGACCATGCCATTCACCATGGGCTAGCTAGCCCTATAGTTTTGGTTGAGAAAAAAGATGGGAAAACAAGATTCTGCGTGGACTACCGAAAACTCAATGATGTGACGACAAAATCAACCTACCCTATACCAAATATCGGGGACATACTAACCTACTTAGGGGAAGCAAAATACTTCACTGGCCTAGATATGTTCAGTGGTTACTTTCAGGTGAAAGTTGAAGAAAAATCGAAGCCACTTACTGCATTTGATGCACAAGGGCAGGGGTCATACGAGTTCAATTATATGAGCTTTGGTTTATGCAATGCACCAAACACCTTCAGTCACCTAGCTGACCAAGTTTTTGAAGGTATGAAATGGAAAGATATATTGATTTATCTAGTCGACATCATAGTTTTTCCAAAAACCCAAGAGGTTGGGAGAACTTAAAAAAGTTAGAAAAGGTCTTTAGCAGATTGAGAACAGCTGGGCTAACTTTGAAACGCGAGGTTGCCATTCTAGGACATTGTTTATGAAAAGGGAATATATTCAGATAATGACAAACTGAAATCTATCAAGGACTTTCCGACACCGAGGGCAGTGAAAAATCTTCAAAGTTTCCTGGTACTCTGCAATTATTACAGACAAAATTATAATAGCTGACCACTCGACGAAGCAACCAAAAAGAACCAGTTCGTATGGGAGCAAGAGCAATCCAATCCAATAATATTTATTTTTTCATCATTAATATACATTTCAACTTGACCTTATATACACACTTGAAGCTAATATACATAGTTAAAATGTATGAGCAGACGCTTGCCCCTCGTACGAAGGGCGAAGGGTGTGCCCCCGCCCGTGGGCGATGGCTTGATATATCTTCGGTTTCGGCCTCAAGAAAATTCTGGGTTTTTGCTCCCCTTCTGCTTCCGCTTATGGGAGTATTATCATTTTTCATATTGTAACGAACCTAGGCCGAGCCTGTCGCCTCACTCGTTGCCATGGACAACGATGATGTCATCCCCGGAGATATTCCAGAACAATCCAGTCGCGCCACCGCGGTTAACAACGGTCAATATTGAACATGCTGGTCGCCAACCGCCAGAATTGGAAAGATCGGGAATTCTGTAACGGAGATAAATAGGCAGCCCTCAAGATGGCACGGGGAGTCTCAGAGTCTCATTCTTGGCGGGCCGATATCATCGAGCTATACAGTGGCGTAGTTAGTAATATAAATTAGTTGTAAATTTAAGTGTGAAATAAATTAGTAAAACCAACTTAAGTTTATTTACGTTACAATATTTGTAAATTTAAGATGATTGAGAGTATTTGTTTCATATCATCGTGTTTAAAGTTCTATGAAGGTAGTTATTGTCTGGAAAAAGGGGGGGTGACGCAGGACATGATGTCCTGCGCAACACCTAAAAAAAACAGCTCAAGATAATTCTGTAAGGTTGCTTTGTGTTTGTGGTGGGTGATTTGTGGATGTTTTGATATTTGTGGTTATACTTGTGGTTTTTTTTTGTTTGAGTTTTGTT
>JAFIRS010005201.1:0-62962 GCA_018342105.1 Gonioctena quinquepunctata
AGAAAAAGAGAGAGAGAGAGAGAGAGAGAGAGGAGAGAGAGAGAGAGAGAGAGAGAGAGAGAGAGAGAGAGAGAGAGAGAGAGAGAAAGTCGCATGGAGAGGAAATAACGCTTTTTTCTTACGTGACGATTTCTATCAGTCAACACCTACCGCAAGCCACGTAAAGGAACTCCAAAAAATAAAATGTCATTAGTGTTGTTATAAGTGACCAGTACAAACTATTACATACCTGTCAAATATATCTTTTTCGGCAATGCAGGGAAGCCTCAGTTTTTGAAGTGAGGCAATGAATAATGTAATTGTGTCATTTTGTAGTTGGCACAGCTACAATGTGGTCCACGAATATCGTGGAATTCAGTAGTTTAAAGTGCCGTATAAACCCCAAAGTGTTGAAAAAGTTAATTATAAACTGCAGGCCATTGTAACTCTTAGTTACCGCCGAGTACGGGAATTTCGACCGTATTAGTTCGCCAGAGTGAAAAAGTGAAGTTAGGATTTCAAAGTGGAAGTGAAAACAATTTCCCTTATAAAAAGTGAAAGGACACAAATAACCACAGCTGAATCGCTGGAAAAGTTCAATAAATGACCCCCAATGGAAGAATCCAGGAAGGAGGTGCAGATCGCAACAAAAGCGGGGATACATTGAAAACAAAAAGCCACAATGGATCACCCAGTGACAAAAACCGTGAAAAAGACATCATTTCACCAAAACTGATAAAAACAGTGTGTTGGCAAAACTCACATCGGAAAACAGCGAAATCACCAGCTGTTCGGTACTAGAGGCCGAGGAACTCTTTGCCCCAAGTGAATCCGACAAACTCAAAAAACTCAAGATTACATTTCTAAACATATTGAAAGTGTAAAGGAGAGTAATATTAAACCTAATAAAGAAACTGGAGAGCCAGGCACCAGGTCCGAGGCCCAGAAGACCGCCCGAGCCGAGGTTAGCGCAGAGTATGAAAAAACTGAAAAAAGTTCAAAAACACTTAGATTATTCATTTGACATTTTGACCAGAATATCAAACGCCACGTGAAATGAAATGTCACAATTTGTGGTTATTTTGCCACAATGAGAATTTGCCATAAATCAAATAAGCTTGTCATACTCCAACATTTTTCCACGTGAAATAATGACTACTAGAACGAGATGGACGAACAAAATCGCGTCTTTGATAAAAAACGTGTTTATTTCTTGGCGCATGCACATTTACATTCAGCGCCCGATTTTGAAAATCGATGTTCAATTATTTTGTCTTCACATTCTTCCTTATTATCTTTATAAGAAGTAAATTAATGTATGCCTCTTCTATTCAGTTGTTTTATCATCTCAGCCAATCACATTAGTCGGAAATGTACCATGTGACAGGTGAATTTTATTCTCAGAATAATGTAACATTTGATTCCTATTTTATATGTAGTTATTATAGCAAATATCTGTTGAACCGTTAGTTCTGAGAAGATGATCCTGAACAACTCCGGAAAATATATACTTTCTGAGCCCTTTTCTTTCAAATTCGGTAAATTCGGTACTGAAATATTATGGAAAAGTGGATGATTTGATGGGTTTCAAAGGAACAAACTTGTTCCTGTATTTAAAACTTCATAAAAGTTGACGATTAGTTCATTCGGATCTTTGTTTGCAAAAAATCAGTGGGAGCTAATGTAAATAATTGGTTGGCATTTCTCTAATCATAATAGAACCGAACAAACCTAAGGTTCTTTATACTACTGTTAATAATGGAGCAAATACTGAAATCATTCGAATTACGATTGGAACTGTTAGGAAAGAGATAATCTACATAGAGCCTGAGAAAATATTGCATTATCAATATCAGTAACAATCTATAATTTAGCCTCTAAGACTTCATGTTTCTAGCAGGTAACTCGTACTTTAGACTCTTGAACTCAAGAGACTGGAAATATGTTCGGAGATGAAGTTCAAATTATAATTAGCGAATATCCTGTGGTATTACTACTCCTAATTATCGAGGAAAAATATTTCAAACACCTTCAGGCTACCTGGCCAGACATCTGTTTTTCACAATAGAATTTTATTTTAGCGGTTAGTGACTGTCACGTTAATTGATGATCAGTTATTGTTGAGAATATTTCTCACTAACTGTGATGAAATATCAATATGTCACATTTATTGAACCGTCGAATCATCAGATTATACCAAGTTTGAAGAAAAAAAAGGAGGAAGACACGACCTCTTATTCAAACGGCACCTCATATTCCTTGTTGCGTTTTGTGATCATCCATGAAAGTTAGAATTTATTGATTTGGCCTTCTTTAGATTTATTCAGTCAGAGCGAGAATTAATTTGATATAACAGGTTACTACCCAAAAATAATTGATAGTTACTCAACGACTCGTACTGTAATGGCAAAAAGTACATAAAATCTCAATCGCCATCAATATTTGCAACAGACTCACAATAATTTTTTTATGACGCAGCCACAATTGGTATTTTCAACGAAGCAATTTTATTTATGTTCATTGATCAATAATCATTATGCAAAAAAAATACATATCGACAGTCGAAGGAATCCACAATTGTGTAAAATACAATCATCAGATATCAATTTTTTTCAGTCGTATACGCGGTATGTCAAAATATATCAATTTTACTCGAGAGTAAAGTACTTTTATATTTGAAAATATCGAAAATTGTTAACGAAAAAAGTTGTTCAGAACTAGAAACTACGTTCAAATATGCAATTACATCCATTTACATGGAAAAATCATGTTTTCACATTTTGTCTACAATAACAATGCAAATATAACTGTACTTACGTGTAATCTAGGATGCACTGACAAAAAAATGATTTGTTCATTTGTTAATAGCAAGATATGTTTGACAGTGAATGTCAAAACGCGTTAGAATTAATAAGACACATAAAAATGGTAGCGTTATTAACTTCTGAAGAGAAAATAGAAATTGTTTTGATTGTGGGAGAAAACTATAAAACGCATAGAAAAGCAGCAACTATTTTTAATAACAGACATCCCAATGAAAATATCAATCATTCAACTATTACGAAAATAGTAAAAAAATTCAAGGATACTGGAAGTATCAACAATTATTTTAATGGAAAACGACGAAAACTGGTTGCCGTTGAGAAAACGCAGTTTGAAGTAATGCTGTCAGTTGTAGAAAATCCAAAAATGTCATTGAGCAAAAGGAAGTCGTCGATGCAATAAAATGTGAGTATAGATACAGTGGCAAGAATTTTAAAACTGAATAAATACAGACCATTCAAACCAAAAATCGTTCACTCATTGAAAGAAAGGGATTAGATAGGCGCTTTGATTTTTGCCATCTCATCCAAGGAAAATTAGAAGAGGACCCTTATTTTACGAGGCGTATAATTTTTCCCGATGAGTCAACATTTTCGTCAAATGGAACTGTCTCGTCACAACATTGTCGCTGGTGGTCTGATGAAAATCCCAATTTTGTAATAAAGTCTCATGACCAATATTCGTTTTATAAGAACAGATTAATAGGACCTTTTTTTTCCCCAATCTATAAATGCCGACCGTTAGCTACAGTTTTCACAAACTAACATCAATGACTTCTTGAACGAACTACCCTTACAAGAACGTCAATGTATTTGGTTCCAACAAGATGGTGCCGCATGCCACAGTACATCAAATGTTAGGGAATATCTTGAACATACATTCCATGGAAAAGTTATTAACAGATATTCTGATCTTTTTTGGCCTGATAGATCCCCTGACTTAACCCCCCTTTATTACTCCTTGCTTGCAACAAAAATTTTATCAGAAAGGGCCGTTTCAAGATGTTGACCATTTGGAGAGGATACTTTTAGAAACATGCCAGGAAATTTCTCCAGAAATGATAAGGAATGTATTTCGTGATTCGCCAAAAGAACGATTATATGCATTGAACGAGAAGGTGGATATGTCGAGGCATCAGTGGAATGAGGGAACATTAAATTTCTATTTATTTCCAGAATTAATATTATGTTAGTTACACAACTTAGTATTTGTATGTATTTTCTTATTTGACAATATATGCATATGCATTCATTATGTGTTCAAATTGCAAAATTTTTAGAGAACATTAAGAAACGAAAAGGTCATGTGTTTCATAATCAAAAGAGATAAATGTTCATTCAAAATAGAAAAAACAGTAAAATGTAACATAACCTAATTTTCCAATGTCTATGAGTGTGATTGCATATTTGAACAACTTTTTTTGATAAGAATTTTCGATATTGTCGAATATAAAGGTACTTTACTCTTCAGTACAATTCATATTTTTTGACAAACCGCGTACACGACTGGAAAAATGTTATATCTGATGATTGTATTTCAGGTTTTAGAACATGCAAAACTTTTTATGAGTAATAACTTTTTTTCCTAAAATGAATAATAATAAAGTTTTCCATATGGTTCCAACTTAGTGAGACATACTAGGTTTTAACTTCCAAACTACAGGGTGGTCAAGCTTTAACAAAAAATATTTTTTTTATGATAACTTTGGTATGACCAGATATTTTTGGGAAACGTAGTATCTCATATGCATCAAAAGGAATTTTCTGCTGTAGAATATAGTTTTTTATTCTTGCGTTCGTGAGGGATTTGCAATGAAGAGAAAAGAGATACGCCACGGCTTTTTCTTAAAGTAAAAAAAAGGATTCATTATTTTTGAAATTTTAATTCCATCCTGAGCAAATCTGGTATCCTGATTTTTTTTCCGTTTGACGTACGGTTTTCGCATAAAAAATAAAATTAATTCATTTGCATCTCGCTAGAAAAAACCGGAAAACAATTTAAACTTTAAACAAAATGTATTTAAGAGAATTATTTTTAAACAGTAAAATTATAAAATTAAAGTAATCTAAATACATTTTGGAATTTTAACACAAAATTACCCTGAACGCACAAAGAAATAAATTGAATCAGATGTTCAAAATGTGAACCTCCTGCAAATATGAATGCTTCTGCTCTTTTTCTTATGGACTCATGTACTCTTTGGAAAATGCCGGGACTGTTTCTAATAGTTTTGCAAGATACTATGATGCGATTTCTCAACTGCTCTTCAGTTTGAATTGGTGTGCTGTAAACCAATGATTTAAGATGAACCCACAGGAAATAATCTGAACTATTGAGGTCCAGGGACCTAGGTGGCTATGCCTGTGGTCCATCGCGACCTATCCAGCGATTATTGTAATTTTGGTTTGAATTTTCGCGCGCCAGAGCACTGAAGTGAGCTGGCGCCCCGTCGTGCATAAACCACAGTCGATTTCTTACTAAAATAGGAACATCTTCCATCAAAGCTGGCAATTCCTCTCCGAGAAACTACCGGATATTATGCCCATTCAACCTCGCATGAAGAAAATAGGTTCCAATCAGCCCACACGTTAACGGAAAACTGCTCCTGGTGACGGGATTCCAAGATTGCATGTGGGTTTTCTTCAGCCCAAAAATGATTATTGTGAAAGTTTCAAATGGCGTTCATTATACAAATGATGGATTTTCATACACTCATTATATCACGGGGTTAGGATATAAGTATGAAAATTTCGTTATGTTGGTGAAAATCAACTGTAGAGTTAAATTTCCTTTTTATATTATTATAAAATATATCTAACAACGAATCAAATATTTCTAAAGAATATTGTCTGAACCGTAGACTTAACAATGATGATTATTACTAATGATATGGATAATGAGATGAAGATGATTGGAACTAAATCTAACAACTAATCTTAATACTGCATAACTAGCACCCTGATATCTGTGCGTAGCCCGCGGTATCGTACGAAATCTTCTTGGATTTGTTTTTCAATGTCTATTATATGGGTATCCTTCTATAGCAGAAAAGAAACGATCTCACCATATAAATAATGCAATGAATGTATATCAGCCTTGAGTTGGACAATATTCGAATGATTATGTCGATTTGATTCTATGGACTTTGAATTTCTCTCACAAATTCTCAGTTGCTCTCACCAACTCTGCCCTGGTCGTGGATGTACTATTTGCAAGTTCAAACTTCAACCACGTGACAACTGAAATATTTATGTTTCACCTAATCTTCAAATAACAAGTTGAGGTATTACTCACCGTGGTTGAATGCAAATTTCAAAATCGAAGATTATTTCTGAATACGAGAACCAAATTTAAATCATTGAAAATTATCTCAAATCAAAAGTCAGAATGACAAACATCATTCTTTTGATACCACCAAGTGGCTCAATCAAACGATGATGAAGGTTATATTTCACACTTTTGGAAGAAACCAGCGGCAAAAGTTCATCCGTAATGGAAAGTCGTGAGGGAGTAGCGCTTGAACCTGTTGAATATGATAAGAATATAATGAAAAGTCATGGATAATTTTCCAAACAAGAATATGTGAGATTTTCAAATTGTTCCTAATTTTTCGTGTACGGAATCTTCCTCAATTGAATTTTAAACCGCTTCCTCAATTTCTGGTGTTCTTACAGTGCGTTGTACTCCTTTAAGATGATTGTCTGTTTCAAAACTTCCCTTTTCGCAAAACCTCCTATGAATGTTTCAAATGTTCATGCATCTGGAATATTTCTATTTGGAAAGCGGTCTTCATACAACCGCCTGGCTTCCAGTGCATCACCATCAGCAAGTCCATACATGTAAGGCATATCTGCAATTTTTTTCAATAATATTGTTAATTTTGATGACTTAAATACGTGACAAACTAGTGACTTGTTTATGTTACAAAACAAAATCTGCTTCTTACTACTTGATACGTTTCTAATCTTTGATAATAACCAATTTCATAACAACATTCTGAATTTTTTATGCGAAAACTTTGAGAAAAAGCTGTGTCGTATCACTTTTGTCTTTAAAATGATTCAGTACAAATCCCGCACGAACGACACTGACATGAAAAAAAAAATGTTGTACAGCTGAAAATGCCTTTTGATGCATAGAAGATGCGTAGAAGATGCGTTACCAAAGTTATCATAAAAAAATATATTTTTTTAAAACTTTAGCCCCCTGTAGTTCAAAAGTTAAGACCTTCAGGACATATGTTCATATGAAGTATTTTCTCAAAATGTACCCAAGAATATCAGCATGTTATTAAGAAATACCCTGTATAGAGAGCTAGAGAGAGAGAGATAGAGAGAGAGAGAGAGAAATAACCAAAAGTCCGTCACCTCCGGTAACTCCTTTACTTGAGCTATGAAAAAAAAAATCAATACAGAAGTTGTAGGGTTTCATTCAAACTCTTTAATGGCTTGAGTTTCATGTAAATAGGCGCAAAAAAGCGCATTGACTTGGTAGTTTATTTTTTTAAATGAGACACTGTATATAATTTGATTTTTGGATTCTACGTGAAATTCTTAGCAGATTTCATGTAGCATACCCTATACCTAAGTTCAACTGATTCCAAGAAAAATATTCATCAAAACTGACCTGATTTCCGCAGGCTGTGCACGCTACGCGCATCTATAATTATATGTATACTATGAAAAATGCCCCAACAAAACACCCCACTAATCTACTTCGTGGGAAAAACTGAATGGTTCCGCTGACTACTACATAATTCAGAAACCCCGTATAAATTGTTTTTTTTAAGTTAACCAATATTGTATGATACCTACCCCTTCCAAGTTACCTTCTATTAATTTTCAAACGTAATATGGTGACCTTGTTGTTGACTCTTTAACTGACATTGCATTCCAACCTTCTTTTTTGCAGGGGACTCGACGATTTATCATGTTCACAGTGCATATCCTTATTGAAAAACATCGCAGAAGGAGGTCGTACAGTAATTTGTTCTATTCATACCCCAAGTGCAAGGTTATTCTGCAAGTTCGATAATGTATACATCATATCTGCAGGACAGTGTGTATATCAGGGATACGGTCCGGAAGTTGTTCCATTCTTGTCGGATATAGGGATCCAATGTCCTAAACATTATAATCCAGCAGATTTCAGTGAGTATGCCCATGAAATTTTATAATGAATCATTAAAGAGATCCTCTGTACATCTCTCACAACTGAAAGAAATCGTCAGGCGCAGAGATTCGAACCCTCGCCAGTTTTTGATATCAGAGCTTAGATCTTGCGCCTTAGACCGCTTGGCCAATTGACGATATCAATTGTCAAACGCATTACCATACTTCAACGCAAGTAAGAAAGTTTTGTATGTACTTTTATACCTGCTACCCGTAAAAGGGCCCTTCAAGCTTGCAATTATGCATACGTTCTCAACTACATCTCACAATTCTCATACTCAAAATTTCAGCTTTGCTAAAATGACGTAGATTTGCCGGCTCTGGGATCTTGGACTATTTAATTGATTTCGACAGAGCACCCCACGCTTTTTGGCATAGTCATTGAATATTGAAATTATTTCTTACTTTTTAGTGCGTTTAAAGCGTGTTCTCATCCTTGGAGAGACTTTCATGGAAAAAACGGAAATTAATGCTACATAAAAAACTACGTTGTCAGCTGGGGTCAATATCACCAATTGTTCAAATTATGTTATTAATATTCATTAGTTTTTATCATACATATTTTGTATTGAATTCGATTGAAATTTAATCTTCATAATATGTACAGAGAATATAATAACAATGAAGAAGTACTTCAAGTAGTTCAGCCTCAAAATTATAAAAAAAGTATTCCTGTATTTTTTGCAACTGGTCGGGAAATTCACTTTCCATCGCCTGTTCGAAAAATTTTACTTAACGGTTGATGGAAAGTAAAACATTTGATAGCGTCAACGAGTTTTGAAAAGTATCACTTTAAATGTCAAAATTAGAAAAACATACTTCCGTAACTGATTTTGTGGTTGGGACAAAAGAACTCTGGACATATGTTTGTCATCTGAAGTTAAATTTTTGAAAGTGTCAAAGTGAGTCGATTTGGTACAAGTTCATTCGAACAAATTCAGACTAATATTTATAATATAACACTCAAAAATACAGTAACTTCCACAAACTCAATTTAGAGACAATTTGAGGAGTTCTGCAGAGAAAGAAATTATGAAATACGCACTGATACACAAGTGAGCACTCTATCCAAAATTTTAACGGACTACGCATATGAAGAAATCTAATGGTGAGGACTATAAAGTTGCATAAAAAGTATATGGAATGCAACAGCAAAGATGTTGCAGGAATATTATTTTGAAAATTTCAATATCATGTTCAATCCTTTTTCGGACACTATTTTCAAGGATGCGCGAAATTCTAAAATCGCGAAACGCAAGCAATTACAAAGAATGCCCGACAAGAGAAAATAGTTTTAATGCATTAACGGAAAATGAAGTGTATGGTATGGCAGTTGCATGAGATGAAGATATTCCTGAAGGATTACAAAAAATTGTACCATATAATGGCATATGAGGTGGCGAGGGTGTCCAGTGCAAAAAGGAATACTTTCAAAACCAATATGCAAACGACGGTATACCAACTGGAAGAATCGTGTACAACCCAATATTTTCCAAAACAAGTCAAGGGAGAGAAAGAAGACTCACTGATAGCAAGTGGCTCGTTACAAATACAAATGCTCCAGATGTTTGTCCAGTGCGTTTGTTGACAAAAAAAAAACTGTTTGATAAGCCCCCAGTGCACGTAACGACAGATCGACTATTTCTGAAAGTCAATATTGCATGGGATAGTCCAAAATCAGTTGGGTGGTATCAGAACGTTCCCATTGGAAAAAATTTAATATCAAAATGGACAGCCGTATCCGCGCAAAAAATTGGTATCGTATAAAAACAGAAAAATCACCATTCATTCTATCGATCTGCAGCGATAAATTTTCTAGAGCAAATGTGGCACTGGAGAGTACTCAATATAAGAATTTCCGGACACTCAAGCGTGAATTCCATTTCGCCCTATCAACAGCTAAATAATGAGCATCACAAGGGTCCCATAAATAATATTAGAAAAAGTCCATCCGGATCTGGAGCATCTTATGATTTTGCCTCTGCGGAAGAGATGCCTACCAGTCTCGTTTCTCAACCACCAGTCATTCTGTTATTTACCAGAATTGTACTTTTCATTGTACAAATTTCATTCTAATCCTAATATGTAATTGAAAGTAATAAAAACATTATTCAGCTTTTTGGGAAATAGTCTAATCAAATATATCTCGGTCTATTATTTTCAGGAAAAATTTGATCTAAAGATTGTTGCTTATAAGTAACTCCTCGACAAATTGAATGACGAAATCACTCGCCATCAGCTCGAGGTTTTTATTATGCAATTTGCCATATTACTCAAGCAACAATCTTTCGATCAAAAAAATTTTCCGGCAAAATTATATTTCCCTTGATATATTGTAACTGATTATTTTTTTCGTGTAATTTTTAACCAACAGAACGTTCATTTAGTTAGTTACCTTGTATAATTTCGATAAAACCTGATTATACATAGAGTAGCTCCACCAATCGAAAATTTTACAATAATTTATTTCCGTAGTAACCGCATCGACATCAATATACAACAATACACAAACTAACAAGACCGTCAAATTTTGAGGTTTATCAATAATTTTTCAAAAATTAGTTGATTTGGAGATATATCATCAACCCTTTCAATGCTCTTGACGTATACCGTATCGGAAACAATTTATGTGGGGTATAGACAGAAATCTACACGAGCAACAAGGAAGGCAATTATATGATAATACCACATAAACAAGAGAGACGCACTGCTGTGCGCCCCTCCTGTTACCCCACCCGACGCATTAACTGACCGACTGGCAATGCGACACAGCGCACAGCGAATCGACTCATTCTTGCCGAGCCGTGGTTGCGAAAACAAAAGACCGTGACAATTCTTTCCTTTTGAAACATGCCGCCTATTTACACAACCGCAGAGAAAGTACAGATCGTTGAGTGGTACTTTGGGGGTAAGATACTAGATACAAGATACTAGAAATCTATTCATAGTGGCTTCTGCAGATAGACCTGTACCTACGGAAGCGACTGTCCTTTCAATTATTAATAAATTTCAGAATTTTGGGTGTGTGGCAGCACATTGCAAAACATGTTGTTCGAGTAGACAGATCGCCGACGAAGTGAATTTGAATGAAAGAATTGTAAAGAATATTTTGAAGAGAAACGGTAATCATTGTTTCAAAGTCAAGACCACACAAGAACTTTTGCCTGGAGACCATTTCAGACGTATGGAGTTTTGTGAAACGATGGTCGAAAAATTCAATAGGGCATTTCGTGTAAACTATGACTTTCTAAAAAAGGTGTTATTTACCGATGAATCGTCCTTTTCAATTAATCGAAAACACAACCCATCCGTAGTACGTTATTGGTCTCGTAAAAATGAACATTTGAGTATTGCTGTGAGGACACAGACCCACGAAAATTAAATGTGTGGGGCGAGACTTTTTTAGGCGATTACGTCATAGGCCCATTTTTTATTGAAGGGAATTTAAATGCAGCAAAATATTTGCAACTTTTGCAAAATCAAATCATTCCTGCAGTTCGCACTCTTCCGATTGACTTTAACGACGTGTGGTTTCAACAAGATGGTTGTCATGCCCACAATGCAGGCACGGTGGTACATTTTTGAATCAATTATTTTCCAATCGGTTTATTTGTACGCGAGGTACAATCAACTGGCCACCTCGATCACCAGATGTAGCACCTCTCGATTTTTATTTCTGGGGCATGCTAAAATCTGAGGTATATCGGCATGAGTTCGAACGTGCCACCAATTAAGATGAACTGAGGGCTCAGGTAACACCAACTATATGTATGACAAAGTCATATTTAGGAGAGATAAACTTTATTTGAATACTCGTCAAGCTTTAACGATCATCATACCCTGGCATAGAAAGGAAATCTTTAAACGGAGTTTCTCATGTTATATCACCTGTTGCATGAATACGCCCAAGATATTTGATGACAGTATAATATAGTACTTAAAACACCAATTATGGATTACCTTCGTGAACTACAAAATTAAAGCAAACACAAAGCGAAAAATAAAATAAAATGAATTATCTCTAACACCTATCTTCCTCTTATGTGTCATTCTTTCTTTGCTGTTTTATCACACTTATCCTATCGTCTGATACCAGAACAGAATTGTACAATAGAACGGCTATTGTTTGGCCCAAAATGGTGGTTCGTTCGAACATTCAATAAAATAATTCCGTACACAAAATATTTAATTTGGTTTGTCTTTTCTTGTAAATATTTTTTATCTCTCCATTCAAGAAATAATTGTTTTTCTGTTAGAAATAAGTTTTTTGTTTTTATTCTTACAGAAATATCGTTTGCTTTTGTTTATGTTTGAGAATTTCCTTTTGTTTTCGCGGCCACCACGGCACCAAAGATATTTTGATCTACCTGTCGTCCGACAGATTAAATTGAATCAATGATTCAGTTTAATTTGTTCAAATTAAATTCTTCTTCATTGCAGCGCACACATCGCCCTGACCCTCCTATCTCTGTGTCGTAACGTCGATATCCCTTCCTCGAGCGAGTCGAGGAGAAATTGTAATGCTCTTTCAACATATAGCAAGCTATTCTCTACGCTCTCATGAAACCACCATCCCCAAGATAAATACTTTCCGATACTGTATATACGCTCGCCGCTTAACTGCTCTAGACGTATATATACGCATCGAAAATAAAAATTAGATAGTATTACTGTATTTGGATACACTTGCTGATAATGTCATTTGTATCTCTAATCTGCAAAATTATTCTAGTTGAATCTTCGGAATATCCAATCTCCAAAAATTGTGATACTTTATTAAAAAAAATACATTCGCGTTTGTATACCCTTGACCAATTCTAATGGTACAATTTTTGTTTTGCAGAAATGCGTTGCTGCCAAGTTGGTTACTTCAGATTACTGAAAATCTGATATGGGGATGATTCGAAGTGATTACTATACTAATCAATCAGGCAAATCGTGCAATGATATTGAACTTTGCGGAAATGTGCTGTTGCCTAGTTATGGACGCTAGAAATCCTTTGGTAAAGTTTTATAGAAATTTTGCTTGGGGAATATCGAGATAACTCTTCTGCTATATCAATTTTTTTGGTGTAATTTTCGTCTCCAGAAAATGCGTTGTTGCCAAGTTGGTCACTTCGGATTATTGGAAATGATTCAAAGTGGATACTATATTTATTAAATCAAGTGAATTTTGCAAAAAAATGTCTTTGCAGTAATGCGCTGTTGCCATGTTATGAACGGGGGTTGTCGTTGAGAAAAGATTTATGGAAATTTTAGATAAAAAATTAATATAAATCTATTTTCAGAACGGTAACTATAATTTCATAATGCGTGGTTGCCAAGTTATAAAAGCTGACAAATAAAAAAAGATCCAAATTTTATTTGAAGAACACAAACAAGATCTTTATCTGTTTTGATTTTGTTCTACGTGCATTGAACATAAACGGATTATTGTTACGAATCCATACTACGCCCCTGGAAAATGAAACGCCACTGGCCAGGATTCCAAGAAAACACAGCGAGTCTAGAGCGGAAACGAATCGAAAACCAGCATTACGCCGCGCGAATATTCGAAATGTTCCAGCAGCGGAACTTACTAGAGCCCGGAATTCAATATAAGGCTTCGACGCGCTGCGACATGTAGTACACAGTACATATGTAAGTCAGTTCGGAGGGTAAAGACTACAGATTAGCGACTTCGGAGTGTTTACTTCCATTATTCCGGCCAATACATTCAGGCTAAACTGCACATGATTTTTTCTTCTAATTTTGTGCGGATTTTCTACAGCCCAGACATGAATATTGTGGAAATTTACGACTTCATCGCGGCTAAATTTAGCCTAGTCAGTAAAAAGGATGCGGGATAAAAAATTCGGACTTCCTTTCGCACTTTCCAAGTACCCACCTAGTGAACTGCAAGCGTCGCGGAAAATCCCATGGAAGCAATCCTTGAACACGTTGAACATGAACCGTGAAACACAAACGTCACACAAGTAAATCAAATTGCTGTTACAATTTGAACGTCAAAAGCGTCAAAGGGGGAAACAAGGTACAAAGTCTTAGCCCACCAAGTAATTTAGTTTGTTACTTCAATATTCCCCTTTCATCTGCCAGCGATTTTCTCGAAAACTGTTAGCTGATTCAAAAAAATGCAGGGAGACCAAAATTTCAGTTTTTTCCATGGCCAACTTAACTGTGATATTGAAATAGTTTTTTTTCAAAAATAGAAAATTTTGGCTAGAAGAACTGTAGGCAACCCTCATTCACCCCTTTGAAGCAAGAAATGAAAAAACCAAGAGCCTGTAAATTTTCCGAACATTTGATGCATAATTGTAGCCACAATTCAAAATTTACGATTTTTTTCGCGCAACTTGCGATGTCTGTAGCTTGGAGGGGTGAATTTTGGGACACATGTTTATGGGGAAAAAAAGTCTTATTTTGACCCAAGGAATGCACCCTTGAAATATTTGTATTGAATTTTGTAACACCCTGTACATTTTCAACTGACATTGGATAAACTTTAACTAGCACGCATGAAGGTTTCGTGGACGAATCGTAAGGTGCTAGCTGAGTCCGTAATATGAAGATGAGTCCACGAGAGCCATTTGCGTACGTCCTACATACAATATTTTTTTGTACAAGTTTTTCAAAGAATGTTTCATATGAAAGAATTTTATTTCTGCCATAAAAATAAAGAAATATCAATAATCAATCGAATATGGCAACTGAAAAAAATCCGAAATAGGAACTTTAACGAACTTGTTCGTGAAAGTGTTGCCATAGCTATGGCAATACTTTACGAACAAGCAGTAAAACATTTTTGGATTTTTTTTTATCCTGATGTGGTTTTGAGGAGCGTGTGCAAAAAAATATTTCAAAATATAATACACCGGTTCCCTCTCGCAGGATAGGCAGACAAGTACTAGATCGAAATGGAGAATTACGTCTAACTGAAAGATATTTCCTTTAATTAATTCCAAGGACTAAAAATAAACGATGTAAAGTTTGCGCGAAACAGCACAAAAGACGGGAAATCACATATATATGTCGCACATGTGAAGTACCATCGTGCCTCATTTCTTGTTCAGAAACATAACATACAAAAAACATTTTGAATTTTTTATTAGTTATGGTATTTTGTATGTTTTTTCCAGTTAATATAAACGTCAATCCAAAATATATATAATTTGTTTTCTTTGAATACCCGATGAATTGGCCCACACTGCTCTAGACGTATATATACGCATAACCTAAAATTATGCGCATGTGAAGTAATATTTCAAAAATCATTTTCGCAGTGAAAGGGTTGAATGCAATAGACAAAAGTATACAAAATACTGAGCCTCATAGTACAGTGAAAACAAAAAAGTACGTATGGAAACAATTTCTTACAAGTTTTGTTATGAAAGAAACTATGTACTAAATTAATCAATTTCCACTGAATTGATAGCATCCATTTTGAAAGATTGGGCTTTCAATATGCGAAAGGTAATGAAGAAAATTATAAAGAAAATGTGGTTAAAACGATGTGGAACGAAACGGCAAAACAAATACAAGAAAAATATATGAAGGAGTTTAATAGAGTAATTGATCCATTCTCTAGTCCCATATTTTTAGTCGCACGAAACGCAAGAAATACAAAAAGAAGGGAACTTCAAATGTAACAAGAGAAAGGTTAGTGCATCGGCATTTAAAGATACCGATTACATAGCAATGATAGAAGCGTGGGATGAAAATACACTGGAGGGATTACAAATAAAAAAAATCCTTATTGCTTCTGTAGAACTTGCGTGGAGAGGAAATGAAGGAGCGTCATGCTTGACTCATTATTTTCAAAAGGAAACTGGGAATAATGATACTTGAACTGGTAGAATACAATATAATCCTATTTTTACCAAAACCACACAGGAAGGAGCAAAACCGTGTGCTAATAATAAAAACTTGTACCAAACCATAATGAAGTAAGTCGTTGTCCAGTGGGACTTCTAGATAAACTAATGATAAAAGAAGCGAAAACATCAATATTAAAACAGATAGGTTATTTCTGACAGTAAATCCTAACTGAGAAAACAAAAAACCCTTGGCTGGTACAAAAATATGCCAATTGGAGTGCATGAAATTAGTAAATGGACCAAAAAGTCTGCAGAATTGGCAAATTTAAATATGACAAACAAAACATTTTCAAATCATTCTCATTAAAATAACAGGACATGGTAATAGCAATTCTATCAAACCCTACCAACAGTTAGATGAACAACATTACCAAAACATAATGAATAAGATGAGATCCAATTTTAAAAACGCTATAGGTTCAAGTAATAACACCTTCGGTATTTCCAGCACTTCAATGAGCAGTAGCCACGTGACCAGCGCGGAAAATTACTCAGTTGAGAAAAACGTAGTATATAATAATTGTAATTTTCATTGTACCAATTTGTATTTAAATTAATAAATTGTTTATATTTACTTAATTTACTCAGAAAATAATCGTATCAAATACAATATGTACTTCAAAATGAATACGGTTATACATCTCAAACTTCCTGCATAATTACAAATCGTGTCAGTTTACTGAATAATCCTCCCGCTTCGCGGTCGGATTATTTAAACTGTAAACTGACACTCTTTGTAATTATGCAACAAGTTATCGATGTATAACCTGATTATTTTGAAGTACTTATAGTATTACTACTGACTATATACTTCGAAATTAGTACAGCTAATCGAATGCGTGTATCTAACCAATCAAATCCCAATATCAGCGAATATACACGCTACTTTTTATAAAACAAGTAGGCTTTTATCATTGTTTATTCCAAACCTATCAAAATAATTCAGTCACTGTCTGATGTTGTCCAAGTTACTGTTAAATAAAAAAATGATGTCCGACAGTTACGGAAACACTTCCTTGGAAGAACGTAGAAAAACATAGTTTTTTTAATTGTAGGTATGTTTGCAATAGCTAGCTCGATATATAATCTGGTTATATACCACTCGTGATGATACTTTGTGTCTAGTATACTTTGATATTTTTCCGCCAATATTGTTGCAGAAATACCACTCCTTCAAATTTCTTTTGAAAAATCCCCCTCCAGCTTCGCTGTATTTTTAAAGGAATTTAGTCTCGTGAATTTCTACAACAATATTGACACAAAAATGTCAAAGTATACTATCAAAATATCTGGATATACAATACCTTCTATACCAATATTCCGGTAACTTTATTAAGTTATTTTTAATTTTTGCAGTTATTGAAGTTTGCTGCTACGAGTACGGAGACTTCCAGGATCGTATGGTGTCTGTGATAGATAACGGTAGGAATACCTTCAACGAGCGGAAAGGTTCAGCGGAACTACAAGTAGTCGATTTAGGCAATGGTACTAGCATATCTTCGATAACGCAGGAGAAAACCATCGAACTCTGCCCGTCGAATTTCGAATACGAAGCGGGATGGACGATGCAGTTTCATGTCTTGATTATGCGGATGTGGCTGCAAATGTGGCGTGATAAAGTAAGGAACATTTATAGGATCAGTAAATGGACTATAAACTTGTAAGCTTTTCACTTCACTCTGAACTTGAACTTTTAATTTTCAATGGCAAGGCTGCTTTCTAGAAGCAAAATGGAGTGAAAACTCAATCCTCAACAATAGATGCAATTGCGCCACAACGTGGCGTTACAATTAAAGATATTTGAACCTCTCAAGAACCAACCAGGTTATGCCATGTTAAATTTGACATTTTGTGTACTTCGCCGATACATATCTGTAGGCATACAAAGAACTACCTCAGGAAAATAAAGAACATTTTCAATATCTTCCAAATACCTCTTTGTGAAGTAGATATTGCATTAAAACACTTATAATCATTATTTTATCTTCCCAAACAAGCTTTCAACTCGATCGAAAAATTATTCCAAAACCACCATTTGTTAGTATTCTTGGGAATCTTCTTGTAAATCCTCTTGATAAAAATTCCATGAAAATATATTCCAATGTTGTTATTTTTACAAATTGTATTGTTTTTAATGTTAAAAGAGGTAATTTGTAATTGCAAATTTTGAAAACGAACGATTGATAAGAACTCAAACGAAAGTTTCGGACAGAGATGATACGATGCCTTCTCAGTTCCCAGCTGTTTGCCTAGAAAACTTCCATGGTCAGGAAAATAATCGAATAGGAACATGAAAAATCATGTAACAACGGCGTACAAAATTTCGGCATATAGTTCAATCGCCACTGGTGTGCAGTATATATGACGACCGGTAATTCAAGGATTCATCTCCGGATTCTCTAATGATTTTGAAAGATTCTACTTCAATAACTACAGGAAGGTTATGGGTATGTTTGAATAACGTAGAATTTTCAACCTTTTCCTGCCTCCTAATGTTATTTGACAATCGATTTTCCATCGACTCTGGCGTGTATGAATTAGAATCATCTCTAGAATCTCTAACGATCTTGCAAGTTTCAGAATTCTGATTCAATAATTAAGAGGATATGGGTAATACGTTGTGAAGTCCAAAATCTATCTAAAATTAATGAAAACTAAATACTTCAAATGAAAAAAATCAAAATCACTATCAAGTGTATAAGTTGAATATCGGCATCGGGGTGCTGTGCGGAGAGAAACGAGTTTCTTGTCTGGTCTTGATGAACAATTCCTCTTGGTTAAACGAGACAGAATAAAATAATTACAATAAAAAAAGATTTATTAAAATGCACTAAAAAGTAAAAAATAATTGCTTTGGATGTGTGACGTAGATTATTCCGTGAGTTATAGATTCAAAAGCTTGTCGCGCAAAGTTTTCAGTTCGAATACAAAAGCGTCAAGCTTTTGAATCTGTAATTCACGGAATAACATTCGTCACACATCGAAAGCAATTATTTTTTTATTTTTAGTGCATTTGAATAAAAGCTTGTCTTTAAAAAGGTTTTATAATAGTTATCTTATTTTGTGGTTTTTAGTACATAAGTACGCCTTAGTCTATGCATTTTTGTTGAAGCATCGTCTTCATGAGGCCTTTTTTTCCTGTAAGTTCTGAGCAATCTGGTCCTTCAATGAGGTGACCATCCAAAGATTAACTCATCCGTCATCTTCAATTTATGAATTTAAACTGAAAATCAACAATTTTCGACTAAATTCATAATCTCCGACCCCAAAAACCCCCACATACCAATTTGAATAGAATCGGACCATAAACCTAAATCTCGTCCGCCAACAAAAATTTCATGAACCGCCATTTCAATTTCATTAATTTTCTACAAGTTTGTCATTTACAATTTTTCCATTCATCCAGTCATTTATGAAATAACGTCAAAAAAATAAGAATTTTCTACAAAAATCAGATTTAGTGACTCGTTCAATCTACAATTACAACTACGTCGCAATAGGCACTTCTGTAGAACATGTAATCCTGAGTAAATCGCGCTTGGGTACGATATAGATATTTGAAAAAAAAAAAACAAAGTTTACGTGTATTTTGAATGGGAACTCTTTCCACGCTCTGGGAAAGTACTTAATGGTAATAAGGGCTCAAATTTTCAGGGAAAAATAGTCGTAATAAAAACACCCTAATATTAATTGATACAGTATCCCCATTATTTTTGCAATTACACCTAAAAATAAGAAAATTCAAAAATTTTTGGATTTTTTCCATTTTCATGTCCGTGGTATGGTAAATAACTGCTTAATTGATATTTCTTACATTTACCTACCAGAATTTCAGCTTATTTGTAGTTTTTCTGAGAATTTGGTAATAATGACAAATAGTCTTTGAATTGTTTTGATTGTGGGAGATGCAGATAATTTTATCTGAAAGAGGAGGTGTCAAATTTTTATTTCATATTTGCGATGAGCATGTCATAATATGGATATATACAAAGAGGAACACATTTAGTAACCATATCTAAGAACTTTTCATTTCAAGTCAACAGTATGGCATACTGAAACTCCGTATTCGGCAATTAACGACTGATATTTGAAATAATTTATCCTACCTGTCTGTTCTTGAAACGGTTTTCCAGTTCGGCCTGAAGCGGTGCGGGCGACTTTTCCGGGGAGGCTTTTGATACCAATACAGTCGATTCCTTCCGTATCCCATCAGGGGTGGCTGGAATATCAATCGGTAGCCATCTTGAATTTGTAAATTTTGACAAAAAATTCATGATTTTTGACCCCGAAAACCCCCACATACAAATTTTGAATCAAATCGGGCCATAATTACAAAACTTCTCCGCCATTTTGGGGCCGCCATCTTGAGTTAATAAATGTTGACAAAAACTTCATGATCTTAGACTTCGAATACCCCCCATACCAATTTTGAATCGAATCGTACCATAATTACAAAACTCGTTCGCCATCTTGGAACCGCCATTTTGTTTTTTTCTCGAACAAAAATTGCATAATGCATTGTCACCGGAATTATGAACACCTGCCAAATTTCAGCTCAATCGGATGTCGGCAAAGGCTCCGGTAAAATGGATTACAAATTTTGAACCGGAAAGAATTACTGACATACGAACGAAGCAAGTTAAATAAAAGCTTGTAATAGAATAACTAATAGAAAAACTTTTTTGAGACAAGCCTTCATTGAAGCCGTGTACTGAAACGTATAAAATAAGTTTAAGTCATCGCTGACAATGATTTAATTATTTTTTGTTGAATTATTTGGTTTTGTGAAGCTTGTCGCGCGAATTGTTCATAAAATTAGTTTCATTGGACAATGATTGGTTGGTAAGTAACAACTTGTCGAAGTATTAATTTTATTACAATTCGCGCGACAGGCTTTTTGAATCTAAATAATTCAACAAAAAATAATTAAATCATTGTCAGCGATGACTTTAATTTATTTTATAGTTTTTTAATTAGTTATTTTATTCTTTGCCTTTTCGTTAGTTTGCCTTGATCTGTTCATCTCAAATAGAGCAAAGTTATTACAAGGTTCTTCCCTGTAAGTTTTGAGCTGAAGGAAATCATGATCTCCGACCCCAAAATCTCCAACACACCAATTTTGAATAGAATCTGACCATAATCACAAAACTTGTGCGCCATCCTGAAGTCGCCATTTCGAATTTATAGATTTTCATAAAACATTCATAATCTCCGAACCTGCAAACCCCCACATACCAATTCTGAATAAAATATGACCATAATCGGAAAACTCGACCTCCATCTTGGGACCGCCATCTTCAATTAATAAATTAGGACAAAAAAATCTTGATTTCCGACCCCGAAACCCCCGCATACCAATTTTGGATCGAATCAGGCCATATTGACAAAACCCGTCCTCCATCTTGGGACCGCCCACTTGAATTTATGAATTTTGACAAAAATTTCAATATCTTCGACCCCGAAAACCCTCACATGCCAATTTTGAATTGAATCACGAAACTCGTCCGCCATATTGAATCCGCTATCTTGAGTTTATGAGTTTTGACAAAAAATTCATAATCTCCGACCCCGACAACTCTCGTATACCAATTTTGAATCAAATCGGACCATGATTACAAATCTCGTCCGCCATATCGGAGCCGCCATTTTGTTTTTTCTCTAACAAAAATTCAATAATGCATTGTCACCGGAATTATGAACATCTGCCAAATTTCAAGTTAATCGGACGACTAGAAGTCGGTCAAAATTCACCAGATTTGATCCGAACTAACTAACGAACTAACAAGTGAAACTAAAAAAAAGCTTGTGAAAATGAAAGCTTGTAAAAAGGAGACATTTTCCTGCCTTGTCTCTAGAAGAGGCATCGCTAATAAAATAAGACACATTTTCATTATATTTTTTGTTTCCAGAATTATTTGCTGCTTCGAGTGATACTTTACATTCTAATAGGGATTATGGTGGGCACCATATTCATAGGAATGGGTCAAGATGGTTCCAAAACGATATTCAATTTCGGATTCTACTTTTGCTGTCTTATCTTCTTCATGTACATACCTATGATGCCCATTCTACTTCAATGTGAGTACAAAATGTCTATGAATCTATGATAAATATTTGCTGTGAGATTATTATTGAAGTAAATATGGATTTTCATCAAATATCGGCCGCATCAATTCAAAATTCGGAATTTATAATAATAATAATTAATGTACTTTATTGGATTACCCAAAAGGCCATCGAACGAGGTCCTTCAGCCTGTTATATTGAATTACATGGTTGCTCATGTAACTATGCACTGTAATTATAATAAGAATAAGTGAAAAAAAAAACTGAGAACAAGAGAAATTTTACAAGTATTAATTGTTGATGTTTTGAATGAGTTCCCAGATGGTAATGACTGGTTTAGGATCTCTTGGTTGTGTTTTCTATGTGCAAACTTTTCAGTAAGGATGTGTAAGCGTTGGTCTATGGGAGCAATTCCTGTTGTCTCGTATAGTAACTTATTGGGTGTATCATGTAGAGGGTTTCTGGGGTGCCTTAATTTGGTCCTCAGTGAAGTGGTTTCTGCAGTTTGAAGTTTTTCAATTGAAGCATTCTTCGCGGTAAGATATATTGGATGGCAGTATTCCAGGATAGGGCGGCATATTGTTTTATATATGTGTGCGGCTGTTTTCTTACTATTCCTGAGTTTTTGAAAGTTGAGCTTCGAAAGTTTTGCTCCTGTTAATGCATTTTTTTCATGTTGTCCACGTGTTTTTTAAAATTCAATTTGTGGTCTATGTCGACGCCCAGATACTTCACTGTGTTAACGTTTTGAAGTTCTTTACCTTTTTTAGGTGAGTTTGGTGCAATGTTGTGATTGAATATTATATATTGCAACTCGTCTGGATTAGCTTTCAGCATTCGGAATTATTATTCTCCA
Source organism: Gonioctena quinquepunctata (assembly GCA_018342105.1). Classification (NCBI taxonomy): domain Eukaryota; kingdom Metazoa; phylum Arthropoda; class Insecta; order Coleoptera; family Chrysomelidae; genus Gonioctena; species Gonioctena quinquepunctata. Next base: position 22,770 of record JAFIRS010005201.1, read on the forward strand.
TTTCTTCAAAGAAACTAACAGAAATATCCAATTCTCTACTGATTCGACGATTCTAACCTAACCTATCTAGATTTAATACAGTTGGATTTAACGGGTATCGGGTCCGGAGAGTAAAACTTATTTTTTATCGCTAACGTTTCGGAATTATAATATTTTTTTTGCAAAGCTGAAATGGCAATATTCAGGTACTAGCTGGTACCAGCGACTTTGTTCGCGTAGAGTTAGTATTTTTTCCTATAATTTTCTTTGTGTTGTTCCATCTATCTTATGCCTGTGGCTTGGCCCGCTTCCTGTTATCATGTTATACCATTATCACGTTTGGGTGGCATAATCGATTTGACAGCGGAAGTAATGCTTTGTGATGACTATCACAAATTCACTAACCCCTTTTCACCTCCTTAGGGTGGGAATTTTCAAAGACGGTGTACACACGATTTATTTATTCGTAACAGAGAGTCAAAAGACAATTTTAATGACCCTGACTTAAAAACTAACGGAACCGCTCTACAAACTTTCCCTATTTCTCCCTTTGGGGGATCAATTTCTAAAAACACCAAAACACGTATTTCTTTATTTGTAACAAAGATCTCAAATGCCAATTTTTATGACTCTAACTTGAAAACTAACTCAACTTCTATACAAACTTCCAATCCGCATTATTTTGGGGGGTTGAATTTCTAAAACCACTGAAACACCTATTCTTTTATTTGTTAGAAAATTCCTTCAGCAATGGAATTTTGAAATAAGATTAAACACGATTCCTTTATTTGAAAACCCGAGCAAAACACCAATTTTCATGAATCTAACTTGAAACCTTACGGAACTCCCCGCACAAACTTTCACCCCCATCTCACCCCTTTGGGGGTGAAAGTTCAAAAATCACTTAAACATGTTACAAAGACCTCAATACCCTAACTTAAAAACTAACGGAACCCCAATTCAAACTTCTAATCCCCATTAACCCCCCATTTCACTTCTTTAGGGGTTGCATTTCCAAAATACATTTTTCTTTATTTTCCGATTTCCATGACTATAACTTCAAAATTAAGGGTACTTTCAGTCATGTCTTGGAGTGAAGAAGGCAACTCTTCTATATACATTTCAACCCTCTCCGCGTAACAACTCAATTTGTTCATTGAAAAGGGCCAGGGTCTTCCAAATAAAATATGTTATACAATCTCTACCTCTCCATTCGGATTTCCGGGCGAGAGGTACTCGAGGGGACTCAACATTAAAGATTAATTTTTGCAACATCCGCGGACTCAACAAGAACATCAATGACGTCCACCATCACCTACAGACGAAAAAACCGGATATTCTGGCTCTAACAGAAACACAAGTAAACTCGTCCACCAACAAGGTCCATATGCTTTGTCCTGGTTACGAACTCCATTCTCGATTCAGGTTCAAAGGTGGAGTCTGCCTTTACGCTAAGGCTAACCTTTCATGCCAGCGTGAAGAGAGTTTGGAACCGAAAGACTTTGATGTGATGTGGTTCAAGCTATCTGATACCAAACTGACTAAGTTCCTCTGCTGCCTTTACCTATCACCTAATGAACCTTCATATAACGACCTCTTTGAGTTTTTATCACTCAAACTGGACTACATTCAGGAGAACCATCCAACAGCTGAAACCATAATCATGGGAGACTTTAATGTACATAACGCTGCCTGGCTCAAATTCTCTAACAAAACAGATGATGCGGGTCGTCAAGCCGAGGCCTTCGCCATCACTCATGGTCTAGAACAACTGGTCGAGCTACCAACCCGCATCCCTGATGTCAACAACCAGTCTGCCAATACACTAGATCTTTTCCTCACCACCAATCCTTGACCCGTATAGAATAGAAGTTTGTGCCCCACTTGGAAACTCTGATCACACCTCATCTCCACAACATGCTCTTTCCATTTACCATCGAGCTGCACAATACCACCCCGTCTCATGTGGCATTACAATTCGGCCGACTGGGAAGGTCTTCGTATGTTTTCTCAGCGTTTCCATGGAAGAGAGTTTGTTTCTCTTCAGTAGATCCAACACGATGTGCTGAGACAATTTCTGAAATCATCATGTTGGGGATGCAAACTTACATACCGAATACCGAAAGAAGAACATCATCCGATAAGACCTGGTTTAACAGAAACTGCTCTAGAGCTGTGGCTTCCAAACAGGCAGCATACCATCGATGGCTAAAAAATCCGGGCCCTGAGACCAGAGCAGCATATGTCGAGGCTAGAGGCATATGCAAAGAGACAATAGAATGCTCAAAAGATGCCCACAATGCCAAAATAAGATCAAAACTTGCTGAATGTCCTAACGGATCCCGTTCATTTTGGTCTTTCGCCAAAGCTGTGGGAAGAAACTTCACTTCCAGCTCATTTCCTCCTCTAACCAAAGAAGATGGAACACTAGCAACGACTGCCCAGGAAAAAGCCAATATCTTTGCGCACCTATTTGCTGGAAATTCCACTCTGGATTCATCGGGACTACAACCCCCGAACATTACACCTATTGACAGTCACATGCATGAGATCACCTTTCGCCAACGTACTATCAGAAAGATTTTGCTGGGTCTCAACACCAACAAAGCCTGTGGATCTGACGGAATCCCGCCGATTGTTCTCAAGAAATGTGCCCCCGAACTAACACCTGTTCTTTGCAAGTTGTTCAACCACTCTTACAATTTGGGGGTATTTCCGTCCAATTGGAAAATTGCAAGAGTACAGCCAGTCCCTAAAAAAGGCAAAAAGGCCCTACCTAGCAACTACAGACCTATCGCACTGCTATCTATTATTTCGAAGGTCATGGAAAAAGCCATCAACATCGAGCTCATGAAATATCTGGAAGACTCAGGAATTGTCAACGATAGGCAATATGGCTTCCGCCATCAGAGATCAACTGGTGACCTGCTCGCTTACGTCTCACATATATGGCAGCTATCTATTGAAAAGTATGGAGAAACTTTAGCTGTGGCATTAGATATCTCCAAGGCGTTCGATCGAGTTTGGCACCAGGGACTCCTCGCCAAGCTTCCGTCTTATGGCTTGCCCCCTCAGCTGTGTTCTCTGCTTGCTAGTTTTCTCTCAAACAGGTCTCTCCATGTAGTGGTCGATGGAGTTTCATCTGACACTCTACTCATAAATCCTGGTGTTCCGCAAGGATCTATTCTCGCACCAACACTATTTCTACTTCACATCAACGACCTGTTGAAAGCAACTTCATGTCCAGTACACAGCTTTGCCGATGATAGTACCCTCCATACCGCTTTCTCTTCCAGGGCCCCTATATCAGCCCGTGAAACCAGAAATGAACGAGAAAGAAATGTTAATAATATAAATATGGACTTAGCAACAATTCTCGAGTGGGGATCTAATAACTTGGTAGAATTCAATGCAAACAAAACACAAGCATGTCTTTTCTCTAGAAAAGCCGATCTCACTGTGCCTAACATAACTTTGTCAGGAGTAACCATACCTCTGAAGTCATCCATATCGATGCTTGGTATTACTATCAGCAATAACCTTCCCTGGGAAAATCACGTGAGGTCCATTGCCAAAAGTGCATCCCAAAAACTTGGTTTTTTGTTTCGTGCCAAGAGCTATTTCACCCCCACTCAGCTGCTTATGATCTATAAGGCACAGATCCGACCTGTCCTGGAATACTGTTCCCATATTTAGAGCGCGGCACCTAAACATATCCTGAGGCTATTGGATTCTGTCCAAAAAAGGGTAAATTCGTCTCGTCGGTGATGCTTCGCTTACAAACTCGCTCACTTGTCTGGAACACCGTAGAAAAGTTGGCGATTTGTCTCTATTTTATAGATATTTTCATGGGCGATGCCCTTCTGAAATATCAACAATCGTTCCTGCTTCGGCAGTCTCTTCGAGACTAACCCGTCAAGTTCAGTCATCACACCCCTTTGTGGTCACTTTGGAGACCTGCAGAACATCACTTTCCAAAGACTCGTTCATCCAACGAACAGCGAGGCTTTGGAACTCATTGCCTAGGGAGGTGTTCCCCGAGGCATACAACCTCCAGAAATTTAAGAAGAACACCAACTCTTACCTTCTTTCCCTTGGTTCCCACGATGTTCTCTGAACATTACAGGATATCCCTTTTCGTGGGAACCAGAACATAAAAAAAAAAAAAAATCGGTATTACTTATTTTTGCATGTACTTTTTTATTATTATTTTCATTTATTTTCGAAGAATACTACGCTCATCTATGAATTTGTATTATTTTGTCACCTAATCTGTATCTGAAAGCATTTTGAACGTTCTTGGTTTTCCGGGACCCGTGAATATGGTTGAAAATATCACCGCTCTCATTTCTACCCTCCTCCACGATTACTTCAACTAAATAAGTAATAATAAAACGATCACTTTGATTAGCCCATTCTTTTTTTTTCAGTTCCACAGGAGGTCCAGTTGGTGAAGAGAGAACACTTCAATAAATGGTATCGACTTAGTGCATACTTTTCGGCCCTCACTGCGTCCACGATACCTGTACAGATCATATTAGGCTCAATATTTGTAGTTTCGGTGTACCTGATTACTGATCAACCTTTAGAATTGGACAGGTTGTCGATGTTTTACCTTATATGCATTCTGACTGGGGTGATTTCGGAGAGTCTTGGACTATTGATTTCTTCCCAGCTAACAGTGGTGGTGAGTATTTTTCGGGGGAAGCTATCTTCTGAGAGATTATTATGTTCTTTTTTTCCAGAATTCCATGTTCGTTGGTCCGGTGGCGGCTGTCCCTTTCATGCTTCTAGCCGTATACGGATACGGTTCTGGCTACGACACCATCCCTACTTTGGTCAAAATTGCCATGTACTTCAGCTACCTCAGGTACTCCCTGGAAGGGCTAATCAACGCCATGTTGCTAGACAGAGAGAAACTCAGTTGCCCGGAAAGCGAAGAGATCTGTTACTACACCGATTTGTCGTACTTCATGAAGGAAATGGGGTTGGAAAAAACTGCTTACTGGACGAATGTTCTTGTACTCTTCGCCATATTCATTCTCTTCAGAGGGGGCAGTTATTATTTGCTGAGGCAGAGATTGTCGCCGAACAAGACTTTCTTGGCGTTACAGTATATAGGAAGATTCATCAAATCACGTCTAGGTTTGACGCGGTGATGAATTTTTCAATGAATCGCGATATTTTGCGTTTGTCAATGTTTTATGTGATATACAGGTACTTTAGGAAGAGTAGTGTGGTAGGTTAGAGAAAGATTATTTCTTCGTTTACTCATTCATGTCAAGAATACATTTTTTATTACTGTAAGAAACTAATTTTGTAGTTGAAAAAATCTCGTGGATTTCTCTACCAACTCTGGGGAGTGAAATCACGAATAATTACATCACATATCGAATCACATGGTAGTACAACATGGTGTATAAATTTGGCAATAGTTGTTGTGTTATAAGGAATTGAATGGAAATGGCCGAGTGATATTTTTAAAAGAATATTAAAAAATGTTTGATATTGTTCTATTTGTTTTACTATGCTTCAAAGTCTACAGAAGAGATGAATGAATCTGTCTGTCGTTGGAATGAAAGTGACACCTACTAAAATGTTTGTGTTCATGAAAAACATGGGCCAGGGACTCAGTGGTATAAGCTGTTTCCCACCCGACGTGGGTTCGACTCCTACTGCCGGTGAAGCAATGCCCCAGGAGTAGTATCATTACTACATACTACAATAGGTAAGGCGCCTGTGATCATAACTCGTATAGGTCTTAAAATTCTGAGAGTTGATGAGACAATAAGAAAGCGAATAAAAACACATTTGAAGAGTGAAGAGCAAAGGACCCAATATTGATTCCTGTCAAACTCCAATTCTCCATAACGCTTGCATTCAATCAGATGAATAAGACTGAAGCAACCCACTGTACAAAAACTCATATGATTTACGTTATTATATGGTAACCTAGATACATTGTTATGTTATGATTATTGTGCCCATAATGTCTCGATGACCATTCAAAAGTCCACCAACATAACAAAATCGCAGATACGTTATATAAAAATCGAATCTGATACGTTATCTGAAACTGTTCTGTTACAGCAAAAGTACTTATATACGAGTTTGCGTAATGAAATCGTTACATAACAAGTACTTTTTTTAGCACAGTTGAAACTACTTTCTTACAGGAAAAGTACGTCCAGTGGATAATAGTTTATATATATATATATATATATTCAGGTAATTATTGATTGATATAGTGTGTGATTCAGTTGAATCTATATGTTAATTAGGGACGATACAACAAAAATGTTCATATGTTGGCAAGATACATCATTTAAATGGACTCGAATTTAAAATGAAAAAATATATATATTAAAACATGGAACATAAAAAAAACAAAAATGTGGTTTTCTTTGATTATCATTGTTTTGCATGTCGTAACCATTCCCTGGCTATTTTATCGAATAAACAATCCGAAATTGTAGAGGCAACTTTCCGTACTGCACCTAAAAAAATATGTATTGAAATATTTTATAAACAATGCTGTCAGAAGTATTTCTCATTACTTCGCATAAGTTCGATAATAAGTGTTCATAGTGTATTTGCATGTGTCGATTTTATATATCCATGTTTGAGTTGAGAGTTGTGATACAATTCAAATGTATTACCTCATTGTCCATGATGATATATACATCCCTGGGGCCTAAAATATCTCTATATATAGTTTTCAATCGTCTTAAGGATATTTCCTATTGATTCTTGGAATCAGGGTGCAAATTTTTTGGCAAAACTGATACCTCAAACGAATCAAACTATCATATTGCGATTTTATTAATCACACGCCTAGTAGAAAACAATATGCTGATGTGATAAATAACTTTTTTTCTCATGTTGATTTTCTTGTAGATAGGTAATAAATACCATCAATAATTTGATCACTCAAAAAAACTCACTAAGTAGTATGAAACTGGCACGACTAGAGATCGATAAACGATAAACGAAATACCGCCACTTATTTGAGGTTAACCGCAGAGCAGAAAAGACAAAACACAAGACCAGATGAAAACGCGTTTACTCACAGAGCATGTTAATATTGTTAATAACAGGAAACATATCGGTAACCATTTACGTGCAAGTTCCATTCGTGACCCGTTTTCGCAACGAATCAGTTACGTCATATTTCTTAACCACGAAACGTATCTTCGACTTCCCCATGGTATTGAAATGTTCTGAAACCAGAGCACCGAAAGATATGAATAAAATACGTTGCTATAAATAAATACCAAGATGTTTTGAATATGTCTCAAAACTTGTTTGGTACGAAATGAAGCTGTGATGATTTTTAGGGCTGTAATAGTGACGATGCTTTTAATAAAATCGCTATATTACGTCTCCATAACTTATAAATTATGTTTTCTCAGAACTGTCTTCACGGGTACAAGAATTAGTCGTTAATAAACCTACCGGGTATGTGGGTATCATTATATATATATATATATATATATATATATATATATATATATATATATATATATATTGTCGGAAATTAAAGGGGGTCTTTCATGTAAACAAAAGCTCTTAGGCCTTTCCTTGAAAAGTTACACACTTCCAAAATAAGAATGTTTTTTTTTCTTGAAATTGAGAGTTGAAGAAATGGCATTTTGTGGGCATGTTCTACCATTAAAAAGGCTACCTATGGATATTTTTTAAATTTTGTTGTGATCTTTCAAAGGGGTGGAACATGCAACCCCTATTTCATTTTTTACCAGAACTTTTTAACGACACAAAATTTCCCCGTTTGAAAATATGTGTTGAAAATAAAAATTCATTCAAAACTTTTTTAACTCCTGTATTGTTTCCGTAAAAGCAATTGTTTCCTAATAAAAAAATAAAATACAACATTGTGCATGAACGGATCTTCTGTAAATGGAATCGAAAAAATCTAGTAGGTGGCTGTCACGTTTTGTTTGCCAACTTATGACTTCAACCGTAGTATGTTGAAATTATTTCGCTTGTTTTAACTTTTGATAGGCATGTACCAGTACCATGTTTTGTTTCAGTAGAATATCAAATTAAAAATACAAAAAAAAAAAAATATGGGTATTACAACAAAGAAAAAGGCAACAAGATCAAACGGAATGGAGTTATAAGAACTGCTCGGAATGACCACCTCCAACCATAAGACAGGAATCAAATCTTTGTCTCATAGACTGGCGCGTCTCATAGACTGGTGTGTTTTGGATTGTCTCGCAGGCTGCAATGATGCGATTCCTTAAATCATTCACACATTCATTGGGGGTCGTATAAACCAAGGACTTCAGGTGATCCCAGATGCAAAAGTTCAAGGGGTTTAAGTCTGGAGATCTGGGAGGCCAAGGTTGAGGTCCTGCTCTGCCTATCCAACGATTTGGATACACGTCGTCCAAGTACTGACGAGCAGTTATGGTGAAATAGACGGCGCACCATCGTGCATAAACCACATTCGTGGTCGAATAGCTGGTGGAACATTTTCAAGTAAAATGGGAAGCTGCTCCTGGAGAAAATTTGAATAGATTGACCAGTTAGTGTGGTAGAAAATACGGTCCAATAATATTTTCGCCAATAATTCCTACCCACACGTTAAGAGAAAATTCATACTGATACCGACCTTCTTGAATTGCATATGGGATATCTTCGGCCCATAGATGATTGTTATGGAAATTTGTGATTCCTTGCCTTGAAAAGCTAGATTCGTCAGTGAATATTACATTTTCAAAAAATTTAGCATATTGGGTAATTATTTGAAGACTTCATTGACAAAAGTCTACTCGATGGGGAAAATCTCGCGGCCTAAGTGCCTGGACTCGTTGAATATAGTAAGGATACAATTGGTGATCCTTCAAAATTCTCCAGATTAGTTTATTACTAACATTAAGTGTGTTAGCAATTTGTCTTGTACTCAATTCCGGAAAATCTTCAATCATATTGAGAACCTCGTCTTCCAGTGCCTCCGTTCTTATTACTCGTGGACGACAACAATCAGTTGTTCGTTTTTGAAAAGTCCCTCTTTCACAGAGACGTTGGTGAAGATGTGGAAAAATTGTGTGATGAGGTATCACGCGCTGATGATACATCCTCCAAGTAACCTTCAGCATTGGACTTCCAGCATCCAAGATGTTTCATGTTGGTTATCCCTTCGCCTGAATCTGCCAGGAACGTTGCCGAGGAATGTTTGAAACTGTGACCTGTATAACGTTCTGGGTTAGGTGGACGTAAATAGGTAGCGATCTCTGCCGGCATCTTACTTGACGACTCTTGGACTTGAAACTTTGACGTCTTGATGATATACTTTGGTTTTCATAGCAAATCTTTGGGTACCATACTAAACCACCTGACACAGCTTAGTTTAATTGTTATGTGGCTTGATTGAAAATTATAGTTATATAAAAGTATTCCAATTTTTATTTTATTCCAATGAATAAAAAATTGAGAAGCAAGAAAAAAGCTAGGTAATATTGAATATGGAAACCTAAATTGGTAAGAATATTAATAACTACAGGTGGAATCAATGAAATGTATATAATTCTGTCAAAATTGACATATCTTTATTTTTAGTTTTTCCCGCACTAGTGCGTGCGGGAAAGTGGGTAAAAACGCACGGTCGTAGAAAAAAGCTGTTTCTGCTGTCATTCTGACCATTTCGTCTCCGATAGCAGCTACAATGATTCTGCTTTTCAGCATTGCATGTATCCGTCTGATCAGTGAGGCATTTATATTCCTTTCCTCTAGCGATCTGTTGATGGAGTCATGTAAGGTGTTATCGAAAGCATGTGCATTCATAGTATAGAGGGTATCTATGAATGCACATAGAACCATTTCTTTGGTCAAGTTGTCTTTTCAATGCTTTCAGCATTGTAGAGCATTAATCGTTGATTTGCCTACTTGAAAGGAGGGTAATGTGTTTAACATGTATGTATGTTTGTTCCTTTGTGGTGCTCTAGAAACTGAACGCGTGGGTCGATTTTGATGATTCATACGTCAATCGAATTGTCTTAATCTTGCGAGTGTCACTAAAGACAGTAATCAAAATTCAATATGGCGATAACCAGACGCCATATTGTGAATGAAGACATGACAGTAATAATAAAAATTCAATATGGCGACAACCTGACAATCCCTTCCAGCTGAGCACTCTGCAATTCGTCTTCAACAACCTTGGACCCAGGAAACTGATGAGAACACTCAAGCTTTCCTTCTGGTTTTTTGCATATCCTCCGTTCGGCTTTTTGATCAGACCGATGCCGTTGGTATGTCCTTCAGATAAAACGTTCTGGAGGCGTTGGGCTGATTCCGTAATCCCCTCACACATTTGCCCTCCATGTTCTTCTTTTGGATTTTCTGAGTTCCTTGTTGTACTCAGAGAATGCCGCTCTGTAGAGTCTTCTCAGTGTCTCAGACTCAGCTCTATTGAAGAGTTTCCTAACTTTTTTCCTAAGTTTGGCTAGCTCTTCCACCAAGGCACGTTTCTATTGACTGTTTTTTGTTTTTTGGGCAGCTCATTCCATATGCTTTCGTTATGGCATTCTGAAGATGCTTGGAGGATGTATCTAGTTCCACAGCTGACTCGATGGATATATATGTTGGTCCTCCAACTGCTCTTTACAAGTTTGGGTATCTTATATCCCTCGAAGCGTGTTTCCGATAACTCCAAGTCGAATCTTATGTGTTGATGATCCGACATCGAGGAGTCATCAGATACGTGCTAGTTGTGAATGCAGTTTGTTTCAAATGTTACAGCAAGGGTTAGGTCAAGAACCTCTTATCTGATCGCATTCATAAAGGTGGGTTTGTTACCTTTATTGACAGTGCCTATACCTATTAGTCGCAAACAATTATTCTAAAAAGTACTCACCTCGTGCGCTTATGTCTGTGCTTGCCCATGTGTTCGCGTCGCAGCACATAATGAAATGCCTGTTTACTCTTTGACCCCATCTGATGAGGCTTTGGACTTCCTCTGGTGTTGGCGAGTATCCTTAGGCCGAGGCAAAAACAATCTGCCTCTTGCCCGTTTCAATTCGCACTTGCACGATGGCGGTTGCCAAATCTCCAGTGGTGAACTCTGGAACGGGAGTAAATTTAATGTTGGGTGCGAGCATGGTTTTTCATGAGTGTTGCAAAAAAGTAAATTCCATGATTTTATTGCAAGTCCTTGTATCCGTCCTCTATCAATCCAGGGCACCTGAGGGTTTTCTTCAATAAATTTCCTTCCTAAGCACACTTGTGGTTGCTTTTTAATGTTTTTTCAAGGTTTATTTGAAGAGCCTCCAGCTCATCTGGGTAGAATTTCCAACAAGGTATGGTTGTGAGGCAAGCCTCTCCAACGACCCTCAGTTCCGCAACCTCCCATGGTTTTTGGATTTTTCTTGCTCGGTTTTCCGTGTTTGTAACCATAAATGATCCACGAGAAGCTGGGGAAAGTAGTCACTTGGGGCATATAAATGATATGTGATTCACATCGTCAACTTCTCTGCAATAGACGCATTTATTTGATTCCGCCTTTCCCCGTTCATACAATTATTTTCTGAAGCATCCGTGTTCAAATAATAGCGTATGGGTAAGGAAATAGTTGACTTTCCCTAACATCTTTGAATATTCGGAATGAGGCTCCGGTCAGGTCTCCTTCCTACATCTCACTTGTATTGCCAACGAGACATGCTAGGTTGCTAGCATTTTTGAAACCACGTTGTATGTCTAGTCAAGTCTTTTTTGGATTTGTAGTTCTTTTGAAGGTATAGTGAAGATATTTCGACAATAACTCTCCTTCTCTTGATATGATTCTGTACGAACTGCAGACCCTGCAGCTGTATTCTGGATAACCTTTGTAGGAGTTTTTTTTCTGTTATTGTATGCCATACTAGTGCGGAAGAATCCAGATTAGTATGGAACAACAAAAAAATAACTCTGGTATGGGTTTCTGGACAGGCTTTGAAATAAAATGTGAAAGCCGACCTTCTGGCAAAAGAAAGCTCTATGAAGTAGTTTATAGGACCAGATTCCTTCTTAGAAAAGTTCCCAGACTGGATAGAGCGAAAAAAACGCGAGTACTGGTATGAAACAGTGGGACAAGTCCACTCAAAGGCACAGGACTATCGAAAGGTCACTGTAGACTTTGAAAGAGTGTCGTTGAGAGCACATCTTGAATATGTGCTCTAAGGCATAAAAATACAAATTGCTTAAACATTAGGTTTGTTATATTTCCTGTAGTGATGGAAAAATAAATATCGTTTACTGCAGCAATCCTCAAACTTTGGAGTGATTACAGTGAATGGAATAATCATTACCTTAAGTTTGTGAAACTACATGTCTAGATGTGGTTATTCATCTATGAGGAGGTACATATTAAATGATTATTCTCAAGCATATAGTTCCTCATTTTTGGGCATCTGTAGAATGTTAATCATTTTTGTGAATTATGAAGCCCTTCAATGGATGGAAGGATAGACTAGCACCCTCGATTTCAACCCAAAACATTTATTTTCCTATATTTTTATTTTTAGTGATACTTCAGAAAGTTCAAGATAATGGATTCGGAGTTGACATATGTCAGATGAATGATATTCAAATATCTTCAATATCCAAGTTTAGAGTTCGACAATATGGACTATGTCGAGTTTATCTGATAGAAACTACTCGAAGTGGAATGAGAGCTGTGATTTTCGAGGGACTTCCTATAAAGGTGTCCGTAAAACAGAGAGAGGTCGCGCACTTTTATGCGATGTTCTAGAGTTACTAGAGAGTAAGTCAAGGTAACATTGTCAACCAAATGGACTTTGAAGGCGGATAGTATCATCTTCGGTTTTGATAACTGTCGGTTTTCTTTATTTTTATTGCCATGACCTAGAAAGAGAGAAAACCTGTAGTTAACCTTTTCCAAAGGATGAATCTGCCCTTAATGGAATCGAACAGCTTCAGTAAATGCTTGGATGCCGACCTCCACACATTATTCCGGAACACAGTGAATTTGATCTTTATTTATCTTTTCCATGAAAAAGTCCCAGCAAACATGTTATGCGCGGGCCTCTAGAGGTACTTTAAAAACAGCCGACAGACAACATAAGCTGGCCATAATCATGATACGTCGTCGGCCCGGCTAGCCCGTGTCGCGACGGCCATCAGTAGGCCTCCAGACTACCACCCGCTTTATTACATAGCAAAATGCAGTACATGGAAGTATAGGGTATCTTGGAAGGCATAAAGACGGTTTCAATGAAAACAAAATGGCCCATATAAGCGCCTAAGAACAATCTCGCATTATATCTTCGAAAACAGCGAAAACTTCAATGAAGATAGGTCATTATCATATACAATGAATTCAGCAAACATTCAGAATCGACTGATTCATGGACTTTTTCTCTGAAGCCACTAATTGTAGAGGATTTCTGAAACTGTAGAGCCAGATTGTTCCTATTTAACTATACAGACAACTTTTTCTCCATTTCAACCATTTTTATTGTATCTCAAATGGTTTCTAAGATACTCATCCATATTTTCCAGATATTGCATTTTAAACTGACCTGGAAAAATATTTCACCGAATAGATAGAATGACAACACACACATCTGAAAAAATTCTCGCCACTGTGATTATTTTTCATGACCATATACCACAATGTACCAAACAAAATAGAAAATACCCGATTTGACATCCTACACGAAATCACCAGTAGGGCCAACTGCCAACGTGATATTCGGTAATGCCAATGTTGCATTTACATTACAGGGGTCGCAGCGGTGCGGCGCGTAATGCCACATACTGTATCAAAACGACATCGGCGCGATTATCGCAAATCTTTAACGGGTAATTTCTGGCTAAATTCAAAACATCCATGATAAATATGCGTATGTTCAGCTAAAGCGGCAAAACTGATATCATTTCTATTATTTACCGACATCGGTGTGCCGCTGCCGACATCTTACCGTGGTTAACAGCAACGGCCCATCTATTTACCGCTCATTCATGTTTGCTGGGGTGTTTCTAATATTCACTCCAAGCATAGATATTGACGATTTTGCGCTAATAGATCTTCTTGAGATCGGTACAATGGTCATAGTTGTATCGGCTTTCCCGGAGAAAATACAACCAATGCTGAAATACAGAAACGTGAGCAAGTCTACTCGAATATTTTTTGAAAATAAAAAGTTATTTATAGTTATAAAGATATTGTAAAACATTACTGTGAGCTTGATAATGTCGCTTCAGAAACAACTGTACACCACTTTCAGTATATTTATCTGAAATCCTACACTTCCAAGAATAAAAAAAAATCTCATATCATAAATATAGAAGCTACATAAAGCGGCTGATGAAATTATGAAGTGAAACATTTCTACAGAAAACTATTGTACGCTCTACAAAAAGGTTTTATAATACAGAGTTTCAGCTACCTATCTTCCCTCCAAAATTTTTTAGTGAAACCACTGAAAACTTATCTTCAGGAAAATATTGTTAATAATGTTTTTGGTTGAAAAATATTTGTGGAGCCTTTTTCCCATGCTGTCCGGGTGGGTTCACCGATAATGGTTTCGAAAGGTTGATTTGTTTTATATAAAACTATGATTGAAAGACTTTTATAGATTTATCGTGGAAGGGGGATGAAGTAGGAATTCAGTTTCCAGTAGAATCTATAGGGATGCCAATTGGCTTTTTCCTGCATAAAGGAAAGTGTAACATCCAATCGATTACGGTTTGGTTAATTTGAACATTCAAAAAGAATGATGAATATTAAATGAAAGTTTATACGGTGCCAGAGGGAAGAATAAAATCCCAATTAGCCTAGGATAACTTGCAAAGTAGCGCTAAAAGAATAGGGAACAAGATTGAAACAGAGTCACACTAGCCTGAGTGTCCGGAGACGAGGGCCATCGGGGCAACGAGGAGGCTGACGCATTAGCCCAGGAAGGATCGACCAAAATTATATTGAACCCTTTTCTAGAATCTCCAAAGTAAGGTTGAAGATATCCATAAATGCGTAGTCGAAAGACTAGGCCTGGTGGAAGAAACCCAATGGAGGTTCTGCTGGATCTTACAAAATCAAGAAACTTACAATAGGTAGAAAAAAAAATCAATAGATCTGTAGAGGTTATACTAGACAACTCCCAGTTATAAATCTGATTCAATCTAAAAGTAAATTTCTTCATAAGATGAATGGTAATTTTATCACTATCTGCTATTCAAAAATCCCCTCACTTATATTAAACTTTTTTAATTTTTTACGTTTTATCAGTTGGGAAGTTTAAATTCGCACAGAAATCTTAAAAGATGAATTTATTCCGGAATAAAGAGGAAATTCATTGAAGAACAACCTTCAAAGGAAATATTCCATTAATTTCCATTCCACAACATTTGAAATACATTTGTTCAAGAGTTATCAAAATTAGAAGAATTAAAACGCGTCTTTTACATTTTTCATCATGATGTGCAATCCTGCGATATTCAAATATTTCCTAACGAGTTCAGAATGGAATATAAGACGTATTGAAGTATTAATTTCGTAATATAAACATATTTTTGTTTATTGACTCGCCATAAATTATCTTAACTTTTGGTCCACATATTTTGAGGATTGGGTTTTCGGTTTTATTTTTTCCCAAATGATGAAGGTCATTCTTGATTTATATTTTGTTTTTTCAGTAGCTATTGTGGAAGTTGATATTGTGAAAGATATCTTCAGATCCGTACTTACCCTTTTAAATCACATTGTTTTTATAATGATTGGAAACATACGCACTATTCGATGGATCCAAACTAGGAATACATTCTATGGATCATACTATGTTTTCACCCACAGCCAAGTTGATAGATATATGAGTTGATGAAAGGTTCTCATGGAGTAGTGGTTAGCATTCCAGTCTATCACGCAGAAGGCTCGGGTTCGGGTCCTGTTCATAGAACTTTTTTTTTATTGGTTCCAGATACAAAAATATAATATTTTATATTCAAAAATGTATATAAACTTCAGGTTTTTGAGTGAATTAAGGAGCAGTGAACAATCATTATTAATAAATGAATCTGTAGAACGAAGCATTTAGAAATCAAAGAGTAATTATTCGGTCACGATTCATTCCTTCGATTTTGTATAGAAAATAATTGTTGTAACTTTCCCCGTTGAAAAGTCGAATATAACATGAGTTCTGGTAGTTTTATCCAGTTTCGAATGTGATTCAGGAAACATTCTCATCAAATAATGTGCTAGAGGATTTTAACGCATTTTTTATGCTTTCTCGCAGAATAAAAATAAAATTTGAGCGATAAGATCCCTAGCACTTATGATATTACTCTCGAAAAAAATCCAATATGTAGTATTCCCAACAAGATCTTACCGATGTGGAAGTCGATAGTGGTCGGTCGTAGAGGTCTCAAAGTGATTTTTTTTCGGACATTCAATGCAGTGAAATGGTAAGGAATTGGAGACAATATGACAAATTTGGCAGAGTTGTTGATAGTGGAGATTTTTATCAGTTCTACATTTATGAGCTTTTTTCTACTCCTATATTAGTAAATATTGTTTTACGTACAGTTCACTCTATAAGTAAATCAATTCTTACGCACAACTGTGCGTAAAGAATAAAAACGCACAACTGTGCGTTATGATGCCTAGCATAACAATCAAGTTAGCCTTGAACCACTCAACTCGTGACATTTTGAATACTTGACAGTGACACTGTCATTATTTGAGATTCGAAGTTCAGATCGATACTTTATAAATTATAAACCGATCTTTAATTTATTAGTATTTCTTGTATGTCTAAAAATATGAGAAACTCCGATATTGAAGTGAGTGCAACGCCACCAGAAATTGTTCTTTAGGCTGCTTCTGCTGCAGAGAATATTCTGCCGATAGATATGAAAAGGCTTATCAAACGTTTATGGATTGGAGTATGGATAACCATGTGAGTACGTACTCCGTGTTTTGCTCGCCTATTTTAATAATTTGACCAAAACATTGAAAACCTCTTCGATCTGGGCAATATACTCGATGTTACGAACTACATTAAATATAAGGCACGATGTTAATATCGAAAATTATAAAAAAATAAAAACTTATCTGAAGAGGCAGTCCGAAGGCTACAAGGAAAACAAAACAAAAATTCTTACGGCGGAGGGCATCTAAAAAAAATTGCAAGAAGCTCCGGATCGAGAATTTTTCTTTATGAAAGTAGCCCTGATTATTGAAATATCTGGGGCTTGTAGAAAACAAGAACTAAAAAATATAAAAACAAGTGATTTAGAAGATTCTGATGGGAAACCTCTTAGAATAAGAATTTCTGATACGAAAAATACAATCCCTAGATTGTTCATTGTTTCCGGAATTTCCTACAATATCTGCAAGAAATATTTGGAAATGAGAAATGCTGTAAAAATGACCAGTATTACTGAGTTTTTTCTAAATTATCAAAATGGAAAACTGATAAGACAAGTAGTGAGAATAAATAAACTAGGAGCAGTGCCGAAAAAAATTGCAGAGTACTTGAAATTTCCCGACGCTGCTTGTACACCGGTCATTGCTTCAGGAGGACTTCGGCTACCATTTTGGTAGACGCAGGGGGTGATTTAATGGCGCTGAAACGATACGGTGGGTGGAAGTCTTCTACCTCACCAGAGGGATACGTAGACGAATCTACTGAAACAAAACAGCAACTTCTGAAGGAATATTGCGATCCATCAACAATAATTTACCGTTCACTCCGACTATAATTAATAATATTGGGATTTCATCAAATATTTTAACAATGAATGATTTATCGGAAAAATTAAATGCTCCCATTGTAATAAAAAACTGTAAAAAAATTACTATCAACTTCAATGCCACTGATAATAATTATCAATGATCCCTAATTATTTGGTTACATACAAATTTAATTCATCATTTATATACTATATAGGTAGTATAAATATATATTTTCTCAGATTGAGTTTGTTGTTGTTGAAAATTGAACCATAAACTACGTTAGTACCTTCGTTTTTTTATTACTTGAGGCTTAAACAAACGCACCACCCAGTATATAAAAGTCGTAGAAAAAGTATAGTACGTATTGCGTGTTGTAAAGCAATTATGCACTCATGTAATCACTGCACTCGCCGATACGCGAATCATGCGCAATTTTTCAATTCGTGCGTAATATGCTTTTTACAACACTTGATACGTAATATACTATTTCAGCACACCTATATGAGAAACATTTTCCAGATGAATTGGATTCCAAACGGTTGTAGAAGGATACCTATTTATAGCATTCTTCTCGTTACAACTTACAATTATTCAACAAGCACTCATTGTATTTATTGGACCTTGTTTCCTCTAAGGAGCACTTGTCCAGCTCTCCCTCTATTGCGAATTTCTCAATTAGAGGCTTCGTCTGTTGGGTGCAGAAGTATTGCTCTGAGCAATGTTGCACCCAGAGTGTTTATGTCAGTATTTATTCACAAAGTTGACCAACTTCTTCGTTCATAAAATTGTTTCTTCAGAAAATTAATTGTTTTTATTTGTTATTTGACAGTTCTGAGTTTCTCAAGTTGATGTCCGGGTTATTCCCTATAAATAACACCCACCCCTTATCATCGTTATTATTGTCTATAGAAAACAAGTTGATGTAAAAGTTGTGTGGTTATGACTGAATTTTGATAAAATGATATCAAAAATACGGTAGCATGCAGATTTCAGGGGATACAGTTTTTTTTAAATATAATGCCCTGTTATTATTGAATTTTTGGAATGATGTGTTCCTCCTGGTTTCAAGAATATAGCATATGTTACCCCATCTTATACCGTTTTTGAGTTATAAAACGTCGAATAACTTAGTTAGACTAGTTGTGACTGTAAATACCTACCCCATAAAAGTTAAAATTTTTAAAGTAAACTATGAAAATGACAACTTTATTATGTTTGTTTAGTGACATTTCTGTAATGAAATAATCAAAATGTTTTATAGTGAGGAAGAAAAAGTTCCAATATATTGTATGTATTGTATCCAAATCGTCCAACACCGTCAGAAAATACCTTCAGAAATATTTACCAAAAGGTGAAGCATACCTTCAGTTTCAGTAGAAAAAAGCATGTAGTTCAAGAAAACCACGAAGAACATTCTTCATTTATATTAATTCGCAAATAGACTTTTTTGAAACATTGTAATATTTGAAAAAAAATCTGAATGTAGTTTAAAAAACGAAGCCGATCAATTGGGTAGAAGTTTTTCCAAAATACAACGTATTTTGAAAAGGAACAACTACAAACTATATAAAATTTTACCCGTAGTTTCAACAGAGACTCATATAAGAGGAAATGGCTGGAATTTTGCCAACAGATGATTTAAAATTTGAATGAAGATCCCGATTATTCAACTAAAATATTATGGATTGATGAGTCATCCTTTTCTACGGAAGGAGTTTTCAAAAGGGAAAATCGGAGGTAGTGGGAAAAAAAGAACAATAGAAAAATATTGGTAAAACTAATAAAGAAAACAGAAAGGAGAAACACTGTGCGGATTTTTCAGAAATAAAATTGTTGTCCTATATTTTATAATTATAGTTATATACAGTTATAGTTACCTATCAAGAAATACTCACCCCAGAAGTAGAAAATATTCTTTCATAGAATTTTTCTGTAGCCAACCTTGCCTGTGTGATTTGGATGAAAGATGGGGCAACCCCGCATAGTGTCCTACCCGTTCAAGAACATTTGAATAATGTATTCCCATATAGATAGGGAAAAATGGAAGTATTGATTGGCCACCTAATAGTCCGGACTTGATTAATTTTTCTGAGATTTCTAAAAGACATCGTTAATAATAAAAATAATAGTATTCAACTCATTGAAGACACGATTTGTCTTGAAATAGAGAATCTGAATGTCAATAATGAAGCGATTTCCAATGCACTTATAAGAAGACGTCATCAATTATGCATTGACAAAAATGGTGCACATATTGGACATCTTTTATGAGTTATCAAGTCATTTAAATTTCCTAAATAAATCTTTGTTATCTATTTTGTATAAATATTTGAATTTTTTCTTCCTCACTGTAAACCATTTTGATTATTCCATTAAAGAAATGTCACATAACAAACATTATATAGTTGATTTTCAGCTTTTTTGAAAATGTTAACTTTTATAGGATAGGTATTTACAGTAACAACTGTCTAACTAAGTTATTCGACGATTATTAACTCAAAAA
Organism: Gonioctena quinquepunctata; assembly: GCA_018342105.1. NCBI lineage: Eukaryota > Metazoa > Arthropoda > Insecta > Coleoptera > Chrysomelidae > Gonioctena > Gonioctena quinquepunctata. The sequence goes on from JAFIRS010005201.1 coordinate 42,950, forward strand.
CGGTATAAGGTAGGGGTAACATATGGTATATTTTTAAAATCATGAAAAGCATATCATTCCAAAAATTCAATAATATACAGGGTATTGATTTGTTGAAATGATTCTAACTTTTTCCATCTTTGCAAAGTGAGATTGCTTCTTGAAAATGTGTTTCCCATTTCTTCCGGTCTTCCTGATGATCGTGGAAGCGTGAAATAGATTTTCGTCGACAAAAATGTATTGAAGACCTAGTGAATGCGATGTCTCTCCTCGTCAATGTTACGAATGATTTCTGAGTGAGTACTCTTTTGGAAAACATTCTTCTTTGCCTCATCCATCTTTATGAGTTCTTAATTAAGACTGGAATAGAAAATCAAATAACTATCTGAATGGAAATGCAAATTTTCAATTTCAGATTTTTTCTTTTGTGTTAGAGCCTTTTCAGAATATCTATCAGATGTAGTTCAATGTCCAGCGTGGCTTTAGCCGGGGAAGTAGTTGTTTTCTGTTAGACATTCACAAAAAATAACTTCATTTTAATCGTGGATTTTTCAATTCACAGAAAAATCTTTCTATCAATATTCAATTGAGAATGTTTCCCTTTTCAATACAGGGTATCTCATTAAAAAAAATCATCTGAAATCTGCACGCTACTGTATTTTTGATAGCATTTTTTGAAAATTCAGTCATAACCACAGAACTTTTACATTTAACTTTTTTTTCTATAATAATAACGATGATAAGGGGTGGGTAATTTATAGTGAATAACCCGGTTCATAAATGTGTTGATCTAAGTGATATATGAGTATATGTCATATTTCTAAGGTACTTCAATAGTCATCGTAAAAACAACTGTGGTCGAACTGTTATTTCTGCTATATTTTCACTTATTTTTATGTTTTAGAAACATCCACAAGATAAATTAGAGAATTCAAAGCATGGTGCAAGATCGAATAAAAATATGGAAAAGAGTATGGCACTCAGTTGAGATCCTTGGAATATGTCCAGGCTCACATCTATGAAATCACATCGACTTCTATTCATAAATACGCTCCAAGACTCCATTGGAAGGATCATTTGTTACTATAACAGTTTCATTTCATCATTCGAATGATTTGTCGATGAGGTTTGTAATTAATACTATGAATTACATTACACAGCACTACATCTTGTGTTTCACACTCCTTTACTGTAAATAGTTCCATATTCTCCTTCCTGCCCATAGTTTTGTTCGTTCATTATGAGACAATTATTGATTATTCAGTTGGATGAAGTATACAGGATGTGCCATCTTGAGTCCTCCACCACAAATCTTTGCCCTCCGAAAATTACCGAGAATTTGCTGCCACGCTTTCTAAACCTACAGCACTCATTCCCTTTGAGGCTTGTGGAAGTGTGGTCAGTTCGGCCTCTCCTTCGACGTGTTATATCCATTGGGTATAGGAAAAAAAGTTGAGAGGTGTCAAGGGACACCCGGATGGAACGAAGTTCCTTTCGATTAATTAGTGAAGGAATTGTAATATTTTTTTTTTAAGTTATAATAATATTTTTTTTATTATTAACAAATATAATGTAATATAAACTTAATCGGTAGGCTCAATTTTGGTACATACGAATTAATATTGTAATATTAAAATATAATTTGCTTTTAAATTTATTAAAGTTATGACGCGTACACTTGCTAAACACACAATAATGGAGAGATTATAACGCGTATGACTTGGTTAGCACAATAGTAAAGAGAGGTTATAATGCGTACTTGCTAAAAATACATAAGCATTTATTATTGTCTGTATAAAATCTCTACTTACCTAACTCCATCAGCAATATCCGGAACTTGTGCAGAAACACTGACAGGATTCATTATTGTTATTATTTTTTATTATTTATCATGTACAAAAAACCTGTATACACTCAACAAGAATAATCGTCGCGACACCACACTGTTCAATGCGCAATAGAAAGACGAAACGAAAATAACTGGCTTGCTTTCTATGAGAGAGAGAGAGAGACACAGACAGAGAAACACGCGCACGCCGCACGGCTTACAACTACAGCAAAAAGTGTCGTTACAACTTTTGGTCTTAATTTATTCCGTCTAGCCCCCTTTCGCAACGCGCGATAAGGAACTTCGTTCCAAAAGCATGGCACTGATAGAGTGGACTAAAACGCCACTTCTTCCAACGGTCGGAAGACACGGAGCTGCTACACGGTGATAAGGATTCTAGGACGTGGATTTTATTAGTTTTGTGTCGTTTAGTCAGGGCTCGTAGGGAACCTCTCGGGGGCCAGGCCTGGTGCTTAACGTGGTGTCCCGAATTATATTCAACCGCCGTAGCTAGTTCCTAGGGATTTCTAATGAATTCTGATAGGGCTTCGTGAGCGAACTGTAGGAACAAGTTTATAGGTCGTTTTCGGTACTCATCTCCGAGAAGTACCAAAGCCCGGAGTTGGTTTTCATTTTAGAAGTCGCATATTTTCTCAGAAGTGAGAAATTATTAGGAACAAATTTCGAAGCGACGTCGGTCTAATTTTGAAATTTGCCTTTTCGAACAAAAATTGAGTATTTCTGAAAATAACTCACATCGAAATTCTGCAGAATTTACTAGCAAAACAGATCTCTAACTTTCCTTATTTTCTTCACGTGGCGTAGTAGGCAATATTTCGGGCACACGATGCAACACTCTGTAAGTGGGGTGGATGGGAAATATTCTCGAAAGGGTTATTGACGGTATGCAACCATCAGATCACAACAAAATAACACATGGATATCTCACCCAACTGACAGCTATGTAAAAATTACCACAATGTAACTGATTTTAATTGTCGGGTATTTTGTCTTCATGAACACAGACAAGGCGCCATTGGATTATGGCAGGTAATTCAGCGCAAATTTCACCAAGTCAACAGCTAGAGTGGAATGATATAACATTGAATGGGTTTTTTGGCAAATGAGAATAAAATGATGATTTGGGATGCCAATCATAAAATAAGGAATAAGAAAAATGCTGGCTGGACGCGTACCCAAGCCGTGGAGAACAGGAGAGTTTTCGGGAGCGTGGAAAACCGAAGAGGTTGAACATCGACGGGTGTTCGGGCAGAAATTATTTGGGAGCAGAAGAGAAAAAATAGCCTTGGGCTATCTTTGCGAGAATTCGAAGGCGGACTAGGAATTTAGCAGCCAGAAGGCTCACTTATATTTTCATATGGGAAGCGGAGGGTTTAATTTTTTAACGGAAACGCGAATAACTAAGTTAGTAGTGTATATTAGAATATATTTCGATAATTGAGTAATACAAGTGATGTTTCGGGAAACATAGGCGTTACGATCATATATTTATTGACTAGCATAAAACGCCAAAACGTTAATAAAGTGAAGTCACGAAAATTAGTCTGTCCTTTTTCACGCGGGCGCTTGAAAACTACTGCGCATGCGTAACTTTTGAACAACGACTCGTGACATAAATATTTAAGGTTAGGTTATTGATTTGACATTTTGACCAGAATATGGCAATCCAAACCACGTGGCGGTTGTTGGCACAAAAATAAAAAATTTATAATCACCATAAGAACATCATTGTCAGTCTGCTCGTTGGAGTCGTTGGCTAGTAAAAGTGTATTTTTGGTTATTTTTGGGAACTTTGTGTAGTCAATTAATAATATGTAGATGGAGAGTGATTACCTGAAGACACTATTGTTGAAGGGTATGCTTGAAAATACATCTCCATGTTCTGTTTACATTTGTATCACTGTATTTGTTACAGGTATATGATGAAGTTGAGATAGATCAGAGATTTAGATCCTTTCACACTGAATAATTCTGAACTGAATAGTCCAATTGGTGGTGCACCTCCTGTAAGGACCATGTGTTGTTTATTTATTTTGTTGGAAGGCAGGTACTCAATGAAACTGGCATCAGACAGGGATCTATTGCTTTATTAACGGTTCAATCAATATCAAAAGAAGGCGCCTGAAACAAAATATGGAATTGCTAATAGGCACAGACAATAATAAACCTACTACTCTTTAAACATGAAAATAATTAATCCTACCTTCTTGATACTTCTAAATCCTGCATGAACATATAGTTATACAATTGGAGTTCCACACAAAAGAAAATGAACGACAGACTCTCGTGACTAATCACTTTTATTTTATTTGACAGTCCTGTGAAGTTTTTCACGGAACACAAAACATAAGATTAAGAACATGTCACTGAAATGATTATTTCATAAAATTATTCTCAACAATATGGATATTATTTCGTATTTGGTTTTTACTCATAGCTTCAATTCCCAAAGGCAGATGAATGCCTATAAGTATAGAAATCCATGAATATTTTGAATCTGGCTTCGTTGTGAAGGTGAGAACAAAGATTCAGAATCATTCAAATATTTGAGTTGGACAGGTAAGTTCCTAAGCAGCAGGCTTTTGCTAATGGTGGATACATGTACAGTAGGAAATCTTGAATCTTAAGTCATCGAAGTGAATTTTTCATTTCAAACAGGACTATAATAATTTAATGATAATTCATAAGGAGCAATTTATAACTTCCGATCTATTATTTGCTCATTATTGATTTCATTGATTGATATTTCAGAATATTACTTCTCAACTTTCATAATAGTACTAAACAACATATTTTTTTCTTCAGGTCAAGCATTCACAAAAGGCAAATGAAAAACCTTCAGATGTTTGGTGCATGATTCCAAAGGATGAGAGCATTTGTACAGATCACTGTACTTGTAGGGCCGGAAAGAGTGAAGTATGCAGTTATGTATGTGCCATATTATTTGCAGCAGAGTATGCAAACACCAAGAGGAAGGCAATGTCTCGCACAGATTTGGAAGCTGTGTGGCCACTGCCATCCAGTAAAAAAGAATATTGGACGACTGATGGTTTCTTGCTCAGTTCTTTAGTAAAAATGATACTTTGCTCAGCTTTGAGATGTATCTCTCAAACATTGTATTAAACATAAGAGATTCCTTTGATATAAGACACTCAAAAACAATAAAATACTTAGGTATTATGCTGGATAGTTATTTTAAATGGAATGTTCAAAATGACCAAATTATTTAATAGCCTTCCTGAAAACATTAAACAAAAAAAAACACTGAACAAATACAAGATCAATATAAAATAGCACATCAGAAGTATATCAAGAAAAGAGATACATGAGCTGATTGAACAACTGTAATAAATTTTATTTGATCATATATACGATTTAAAACTTCACAACTTATATACATTCTCATCCCTAAATTAGTCACTTTGCTCCTCATCTCCACACTCTAAATGTTGTCCATTAACTTTTATATTTCTACAATTATATTCTTGCAATTTTATACTGTATATTCTATACTCAACGTCTTTATATTGTAATATTATTTTATAACATATGTTGTATTTTAAAATTTTGTGTTGTTCATAATTTTATATTTATATTGTAAACCATATACTTAAGTTTTCTATCAGCACAAGCTGTCACTACCACAGCTCAGTACTTATTTTTGTTTATTCATGTAATCATTGGCACATATTGTCTATTTTGTAAATCTTCTGGGGAATAAACATATTTATTATTTTATTAGTATCACCTACGATCCCTGGTATGTAACATGAATTTTGACTCAATAAATTCATACAGAATTTCTTATTTCAATATTTCAATATTGACTGATCAGTCTTTCCACAATTGCTGAATATCTATAAAGGGAAGGTTGAAAAACACATATTTAAAATATATTTTATTTGTTGAGTCACCAGAACCTAGGAAAATTTGTATTCCAATAATTCAATAAGAATGTTTGGATGTTTTTTTGAGAAGGTAGGTACATGAACATTCATTTTGAATGTTCTCTCCTTTGGGAGTGGAAATTATCTGTATGTATACGAACTTCATTTGAAATGAGACTTCCTCATGTACAATTTGGAGATATGCAAGTGGGCGAAATCATACAAATAATCGTAAGAACAAATCACAAAAGTTTGAAGTAATATCCATGAATGAATGATGGATATTTTCATAAATGTGTATACATTTATGTCTGCTGCAGACTCTGCTACTTGATTTTCGAATCCGTTAGATCATCTCGCTTGATTGCAGCTAACCATAAGTTATTATCTCGATAAGTAATTTTTCCTAGTCAAAAACTTGTTATTTTAAACTGTAGGCACCGAGTAAAACCCGACTCTATCCCTCTCCCACAGTCAACTACCATGCAAGTATCTGGCATTTTCCTTCAGTTGAACCACGAATTATAATCCAAATAAAAAAAAAACTACTCAAATTCGCATAGAAAAACAAAAAATAAACACTTTTACCGCTATGGTCACTTATAACGAATTACAATGTGTGCCCTCAGCCGCGATATTGCTTTCGTTTTGACAGATCGCTGGACACGTGAAAAGAAATGTGGTTATGTTACCATGATGAGAATTTGCAACAAATGAAATAAGTTTGTCATACTCCAACATTTTTTCACGTGGAATGATGGCTACTAGAACGAGATGGACGAACAAAATCGCGTCTTTGATAAAAAAAAACGTGTTTATCGATGTTCAATTGTTTTGGCTTATTATCATTATTTGAAGTAAATATATTGCTGTGATATGCTCTTTATATTTATATTTATTATTGGCTAATAGTTATTGTCATAATAATTGTTATTGTATTTTTTTTTAATAGCTAGTTATCATAATAAAATATTTGTTATGATAAATTTGTTTCATTGATTTCCCTATTTATTTGATAATTTTGAAAAATAAATACCTATCATAACAGTAATGTTGTTCTTACCCTTTTTCAACACTCCTTTACCTCATTCCAGCTCAGTCGGTACGCCTATGGAGTATGACGCATCTCCACTCTCATGGCAGGATTCTGTAATGTCAACTTGTAGCGCTGCTTGATGTCAAACGTGCTATTTTGTGGGAAGATTATGATTAGGTGCTCAATAGATAAACAAAGAATGCAGAAAATCGTCAAATAGTTATTGTTTTCATTGAATAAATCCTCAAAATTGACCTACCCTGCGATATCTAACTTATCCAACTCAGACAGTGATGTGAAATGGTAGAACTTGCTTATGTATGATAAAATACTCGGTGAATAAACGTTTCAAACAGACTACGAGCATAGAAAAAACCATAAAATGTTCGAATGAATGGACACAAATGATCAAATAACCAATATAAGTGTCTGGTCCTGATATGTTGCACTTTATTTAGTTCTGGTTTTTGAAATACCTGCTATTCTTCCTTTTTGGTGTTCTCCTGACTGTTAAGAAGTGTTCGTGCTCTCTGGAAAAGTACAGCTAACTCAGAAGGCCCCTTTTGTTCCTGGCAATGTCACGGACTGGACTTTTGTTATTTAATAAAGTGAGTGGTTTTTTCTTGCTTGTTTATTTTCCATTCGTATCTGAATTCGTTTTATAACGTTTAGGATAGTTTTGTTGTTTTTTTCTTGTGTTTTATTATATTTGTTCTTCCAAATTGGTACCCGGTTTCGTTTTCTTACATCATTTTTAATCTCCCAAAGCTTGTTACATTTCTACTTGGCAACAAACATTTTTGTTTATTTTCACAAAGTTAGGGTTTATCACTTTTGTATCACTTTTGTTATTCTAACTTATTCTAATGATTTTAGTTACAATATAAAATTCTAGATCTTATATTATATGTACAAATTTGGTTAAAATTCATATTTGACATTTTTCTGTTTTCATAATTTTTATATTTTATTATTTGCCTCACATTGTTTTTGACATCTCGCTGTTGGGTTTCCTCCTGATATGATTTACCATACAGGATGTTCCAACTTGAATACCATTCCATCTACTTGAGATCCAAAGTTTTTTCATGAATTCAAATTTTCATATTATTTTTATTGTTTGTGCAAATTGAATGTATTGTTGGTAACATACTTATGTCAATAGAGATACTTCAGTAGTGACTTTTTGAGACATATGCGTTGACTAGAACATGGTATAAGATTCTAGAACAGTAAAAGTATAGAAAAATTGTAAAACAAACATAGCATGAACCACGATAACTTAAATACCTAATAATAATAATGAATTATCATTTTCATTATTTTATAAACATTTCCTAACATAACAATATATATATATATATATATATATATATATATATATATATATATATATATATATATATATATATATATATATATATATATATATATATATATATATATATATATATATATATATATATATATATATATATATATATATATACATTCAGAAATAACGACTGAAAATTGGTCTGAACAGAGAGGAATAACGGGGATCTTCAGTCAGCATAAGTGTTGAACTACGAAAAACTCTTCAATACGTTGGACCTAGCTTTCGTTTCAATTTTGAAACTTCTTCAGGGTCCTAAAATATGTAAATTACAAACAAAATGGCCAACGGAGCCTAACTATCAAGTTCTGAATCAAGTAAAACGCATATACCTCGGTGGTTTGAGTAAAAGATTTCAATCGAGGTGACAGTTAGTGAGAGGGACACAGAGAAAGTTCGATAGTAAGTGTGATATTTCTTAATTTAGGTCTTATGAAGATCATTATCCATACTTAATTCCCAAAAAACGAACTCTTGGATCTTACTATCCAACCCCCCTGACAATATACAAATCAAGAATAGGGTGTCACAACAAAAATGGCTGTTTGGCAACTTTTCACGTTTTGCCCAATATTGCCGAACCTCGACATCATATATCTCATTCGTGTTATAATAATAATATTGTCTGCTTGACCTACCCTGTATTGATGAGGGGCAAATTTCCCGAAAATGGTCCACAGGTTGTCGCCCAAATGAGGTGATTAATATTTGTCTCAACAAATATTTAAATATTTGAAGAGCCCAAATACCAATTTCAATGAATTACAGCTTTTTAGGTCCAGCGGTTTGGTATACATAAAAAAGTTACACAGAGGCGTTTCGTTTCAAACGTTACATAAAACGTTGCACTCAAATTCGACTTCGAAATTTCACTCTCCCCAAAGAAGTTTCACTCGAAAATATCGTCAGTACATGTTGCAGTATCACCTGAGCGATCCTAACTTCTGGACTATCGATTAAGAAATCATTTCAACCCCGAAAACACATGAATGATTGGTTAGCTGTCGCTTTGAGATTTGTAACGGATTCGTCACACCCTGTACAGTTCGGTTACCCGATATTTGGAAAGATATAAAGTCTATTTTTCTTCAACAAATTACGTCAAGTTGGTTGGGCAACCGATATTAGACGGAGACAGAAGCGGGTTCGAATTTCAACTTCAGTTAGTTGTTAGGAGAGTTGCAAGCAACATAAAAACGAAATGAGTTGCCCCATGAGGTCAATGTGAGTAGAAATTTCAAAATATTAAAATTGGTGTTGAAAATATTTTGGTATCGGTATTTTGTATGCGTGATTCGAAAAATATTGAAGAATTTCGCCCATATGTAAATAATCCATAAAATAGACGTATTCGAGTTTTTTCAATCATATATTTTGATCGCAATGGATTAAATGACATTCATCTGTTTTCTCTAGAAAAATTACCCTTTAAGTGGATATGTGAATTAACTGTTTCAATGTGGGCATACAAATAGAAAATAAGCTCGAAAGACCTCCCAACTTCCATAAGCATTGCTTAAACTTTTTTTTGGCGGAATTATAGCAATTTCGTAAGGTTGGCTTGTTCTAGAATAATTTTATGGGATGGCTCAACGAAAGCAAATAAATAAATAAAAAAAGACTGGAGAAATTCTCCTCTGTGAAATATAGGGATAGTTGCAGACCTTTATTCAGACTGGATGTACTAGCTTTACCTTTTTTAATCTGCATTGTCTTCTGTATTTGACCAAAAATAGTTAAAAATACTCGAATGTAAATTTTCACAAGTACCGTACCAGAAACATAGATGACCTATTGATACCTTATCACCGTTTAGTGAAAACACAACAGCTCATTTCCTACATGGCTATGAGATTATATAATGATAATAAACGTTTATTTGGGTGAAATTTACAAAAGAAAAAATATGAAGTGGCTAATGCCACATGAGCTAAATAATGTAAGGCATCTATACTATTATAAAACTGCCAAACTGTAATTGTCTGTTTGTTTGTTTGTTCGAGCATCACATAAAAAATACTGGACCGTTTTTAATGAAACGTTTTGTGTTCGAGAGGTTTATAATTGAAAACTGGTATGTATCTCATCTTGCTACGATGACGGGAACCGGACATATAAAAATAAAACCAATTTTTTTTACAACCAACTGCTACCAATATAAGGTGAGTTTCCATTTCAAGTATATATTCCGGTATTGTATAGTTCCTAAGTGTAGTAGTAGTAAGTAGGCAGATTGAGACCTCGGTTGGAAATCATATATTCATATATATATATATATATATATATATATATATATATATTCAGAGTAACCCATTTGAAAGCGGGCCACCTCTCTAAAACTGTTACTTATCATCCGATTCTAAAGTTTTTTTTTCAGTAGATAGAGCATCGATAGTTCTAGTTGAATACCATAAATTTGAAATAAAAATAAAAATTTCACGGCCTACTTCGAATTTTTTTCGAGGTCAAAAATCCAAAAAACATACTAGCGATTTTTTTCAATAACATTTCATGACGCCACTGGATTCGTGATGCTTTCAAATGGGTGTGACCAAAATTTTACGATGGAATTATTTTTTTTAACAGATATATGGCATAAGTAAAATTCATATCACTTTATCAAAATATTTCGAATAGTCGTCATATAATTCACAATCTTGTTAAAAATATCGTTTAAAATGCTCTTTCAGGTCGTAAGCAGTCGAGTTTGTGAACAGCAGTTATTCAAAATGGCGTCAAATTATGTTTCTTCCAAACGTAACTCCATAGTATAGGAGAAAGTTATGTCCATCAGAACACTGCAGTTTTTTGCCAAAGAAATTAAATGTACATCTTTATATCAAATAGTAATCAATATTCAATAATCAATAATAACCAATATTGATAACATTAATGAACTACAACAAAAGAATGGATTGAAATGAGAGTGCCTACACATTAATTTTCGTACTTTTAAAACAAATCCGATTTAATTCGATACATTTCTTCTACCATTTTCTAATGCTAACTAACCATAAGATTCAATCATTGGTTTGGGGTAATATCTGTGCAAGCCTGTCTTATTCTTTCACGCAGTTCCTCTTTGGTGGTTGACAGTTATTCCAAATATCAATCTTGGTTCCTTTCAAACATGCTTAAGATACCACATTTCAAAAATATTATTTTTATTAGGAGGCTTTGTAACTTTAGTTGCTATAGAAATGATAAGTCATCAGAACAAACGAAAAGACACAAATTTGTCAGTGTTAACAGTGAAGTTTATTACTCCTCAAGTACCTACACTAATAAAGAGGTATGGCTGATGGCCGAATAAACCAAATTTTCAATCAATATGGAGCTGTTTGTAAACATATTCTGAAGAATAGTAATATTGTACAAATACAGAGACGAAATAATTCTGAACGAATTCGAAATTATTTTGATATTAATCCGAAAACAAGTGTGAGAATTGCAAGTTTGGACATTTACTTACCGCGTGAAACAATAAGGAGAAATCTAAGGAAATATAATAAGATGAAGTCCTTTAAACCAAAGTTTCTTCACACCTTAGAAGAAGGCGATAATGAAAAGAGGATGGAATATAGTTTATGGGCTCAAGGAGAATATCTAAATAACAGGAGTTTTCTGAAAAAGAAATTGTTCAGTGACGAGGCAACATTCACAACCAATGGAACAGTTAATTCTGAAAATACAAAGTACTGGACGGAAGAAAACCCACATTCATCCAATAAATTGTAGAAGACAGTACTCACAAAAAATAAATGTTTGCTGTGGAATATTACATACCAAAATAATTGGCCCTTTTTTTAAAGCAATTGGTCAACATTTTTTGAATTTTTTGAAAAACGAATTTCCCAACACTATGGATGAACTTCCACTGGCAGAAGAGGGCTCATCTTCTATTTCAATTAGATGGCTGTTCCATCCACAATAGCAGGATTGTGAGAGATTGGTTGGAAGAACATTTTCCTAATCGGTGGATAGGGCGAAATAGTGCATTGATCGAGTTTCCCCCCAGATCCCCGGACTTGAGTCCATTGGATATTTTTATGGGGCTTCTTTAAAGAAAAAGTTTACAAAACTCGCTCAACGGGCAAAGAGGAACTGCGTAGAAGGATAGGACAGGCTTGCAGAGATATCACCCCAAACCAATTATCGAATGTTATGGTTAACATTAGAAAACGATACGATAAATGTATCGAATCAAATGGAGATTAGGTTGAACAGTCCGAAATTCAATGTGTAGGCAATGATGTCAATACATTCTTTTGTAGTAGTTCATTTATGTTATTAATATTGGTATTTATATATTGGATATAAAAATGTGATTTTTTCTTTGACAACAAACTGCAGTGTTCTAAGAGAATAACATATCCACATAGAGTTGTTATGTTCTGAAAGATTTTAAACCATTCATTTAAAAATTGATTTATATGACAACTATTTGAATTATTTTGATATTGATATGAATATTTTACTATGCTATATTTCTTAAAAATAATTTCATCCTGAAATTTTGGTACACTACGAAAGCATCACAAATCCAGTGGCGTCGTCAAAAATTTCATTAAAAAAATCTGCTAGTATGTTTTTTGGATTTTTGACCTTGAAAAAAATTCGAAGTGGGCCGTGAAATTTTTATTTCGAATTTATCGCATTCAACTAGAACTATTGATGCTCTATCTACTGAAAAAAAAAACTTCTGAATCGGATAATAAATAACAGTTTTAGAAAGGTGGCCCGCTTTCAAATATATATCTAATATATAAAATTCTCGTGAAACGGTGTTTGTAATTAAACTCCTCCGAAATGGCTCGACCGATTCTCATGAAATTTTGTGTGAATATCGGTTAGGTCTGCGAATCGGACAACATCTATTTTTCATCCCCCTAAATGTTAACGGTGGTCCACCCCTTAATTTTTTATTTTATTTTTAAGATAATTTTTTTTTGTCGTCTGTCGGGTCAGCTAGTATATATATATATATATATATATATATAAATATATATATATATACTAGCTGACCCACAGACGTTGTCCTGTCCAAATTTTTATGTTTCCCTAAAAATGTTTTCCCGAAAACTCTCGTCCGCGTAGAAATTTCTTTTTACACGCTTCATATAAGCTTTTCATCCCCCTAAATGTTAACGGTGGTCCCCCCTTAATTTTTCATTTTATTTTTAACATAATTTTTTTTTGTCGTCTGTCGAGTCAGCTAGTAATATATATATATATATATATATATATTTATATATATATATATATATATATATATATATATATATATATATATATATATATACTAGCTGACCAACTATTCCCTTAATCCCAAATTTTATGTTCCCTAAAATGTTTTTCCGAAAACTCTCGTCCGTAGCATTTCTTTTTACACGCTTCTATAGCTTTTTTCATCCCCTAAATGTTAACGGTGGTCCACCTTAATTTTCATTTTATTTTTAAATTTTTTTTTTGTCGTCTGTCAGTCAGCTAGTTTTATATATATATATATATATATATTTAGCTACCGACTAGACGTTTCTATCAAATTTTTATTTTCCCCTAAAATGTTTTCCCGAAAACTCGTCCGCGTAGAATTTCTTTTACGCTTCATATAAGCTTCCTTGTTGTTTGTTTGTTTGTTTGTAACCGACTCCACCGACCACTAAAAGTTGGAAATATTGTTTGAAAAAAAAAAAACACGCTTTTTATAGAAAACCAGACTAAAAAATAGAAAATAAGAAAAAATTAATTTTTTTATTTAAAAAAAAAGCGTGGGTGCATGGTATCAATAATTATATAGTACATTACACCCGAGGCGATATGCACCCGCGTTTTTTTTTAAATAAATTTTTTCTTATTTTCATTTTTTGTCGGGGTTTATTTTAGTTTTTCAAACTATATTTTTTTCCCTTTTATGTTGTTCCATCTAGACTATGTTTTGCCTCCTTCCGCTTCCGTTGTCCGTTATCCCGTTTTCCTGTTATCCCTTTTTTTATCCGTTATCCGTTACCCCCTTTATCCTGTCATCCCATTATCCCGGTTTTGTTATCCGTAATTCCCGTTACCCCGTCATCCCATTTTCTGTTATCCTTTTTTTCTTTTTATTTCCCGTTTTCCCAACCCCTTTTATTTTCCTTCCGTTTTTCGTTATCCCGTTATTCCCGTTATCCCGTTTTCCTTTTATCCCATTTTTTCATTATCCCGTTATACCGTTTTCCCTTATCTCCTTTATCCTGTCATCCCGTTTTCCCGTTTTCCCTTTTTTTCGTTATCCCGTTTCCTGTTTTACCATTTTCCTGTTATCCCGTTTTTTATTTATTCTTTATTGTTTCCCGTTTTCCTTTTAGTATATCCCGTTTCTCGTTTTTTGTTACCCCGTTTTTTTGTTATCCCGTTATTCCCGTATCCCGTTTTCCTGTTATCCGTTTTTCTTTATCCCGTTTTTCATTTATCCCGTTATCCGTTCTCGGTTTATCTTACTACAATTATTATATTCGATTGCCATCTTAACCCTATTGCGGTCTGTGGATAAAATAATAAAAAAAAAAATCGCGATGGAAAAATAGGGGTTGATCGTAGAAGGGTGAAATTTAAGGTTTTTATGTATTTTGAATGCTTATCATAAAAAAAGATTTTTATCTAAAAAAAAAATAAAAAAATTAGGGGGTCCCCTTTAAAATTAAGGGGGGGTGAAAATAGATGTTGTCCGATTTGCAGACCCAACCGATATGCACACAAAATTTCATGAGAATCGGTGAGCCATTTCGAGGGTTTAATTATAAACACCGTTTCACGAAATTTTATATATATATATATATATATATATATATATATATATATATATATATATATATATATATATATATATATATATATATATACAGAGTGGTCCAACGAAAGTATGCACTAGCTTTTTTTTCCTTTGTTTAAATTGAAAGAAAAAATGTCGGACACGTGGAGTTTGCTTTTGAGGGGGACATTTTAGACATATTTTCAACCTGTGCCTTTAACGCTAGGGGGTGTCCCCAACCCCTAAAATTTTAAATGGAAAAGTGGGTCGAGGATATATCATTTTGAACGGGCACAAAATTATCTTTCTAATGATACCCTATTTATTGAAATTTATTCCGAACAGTTAATGGAAAACGGTTTAAGAACAGTTACCGATAATTTTGGTATTAATGAAAAATACAAATAAGTTTGGTTTTAGAATCAAAACATTTACAATTAGTAGTACTTACGTTTCAATGTTTGTTACTTGTAACAGTGCTTTAAAAAAAAGTAAAATGTTAAATTTTTTTAAAACGTTATTCCCCAAAAGGGTTAAAAGGACCCATTGTTCCATACAAAATAAGATTTTTTTAAAACTTTTCAACATTTTGTAGCATACGGTGTTATGTTTCATTTTGTAACCGTTGGCGAAGATCTTTTATGGACTGGGCTTGTAGCAAAAATTTTTTTCGGCCCCCCCAAAAAAAAAGTCCCAAAAGGGATAAATCAGGTGACCTGGGGCCCTTTTTAATTGGGCCCCCCTTCCAATCCACTGTCTGGGGCCCGGGTTTTTAAAAATTTTTACAGGGGGCGATGTGGGAGGTGCTCCATCTTTGGGAAAAAGGGGGATCGGGTCAGATTTTGGTCGTTTCTTTATTTGGTTTTGAAAGGATAATTGGGGTGCGTTTTGGTAGACTTACCTTAAATTTAGGAATAAAAAAATTCCGATAGACTTCCTTATGCCACCCAGACGTTTATTTTTTTGGGGAGGGTTTAACCTCACGGAATAAATTGGTTACTGTCATCCCCGTAACGGCAATTATGCCTATTCACCTCCATTCAAATAAAATGTACACTCATCGGTAAAAAAAAAATTAAAAATAAGGGGATTTTAATTAAAGCTGGCTCATTGTTCACAAAATTGCAGCCTTGTCAGGATCTCCCATTTAGTTCCTGTACAATTTTAAATTTTTTTTGGGTGAAATTTGGCTTTTTAAAACCGTATTATGGATAAGGGGATCCGAGGCTTCGCTAGTTACGGGGGGTATATCCAAGGGAAATCCCCCCAAAAAACGACTTACAGCTTCATTTTGATGGGGTTTGCGGTGGTGTTTACATTCAAACAGACCTATCGACAAACTTTTGACTAACTTGGAAATCAATTTAACATTTTTCGGGGGGACTGTCCTTAAAAAGGAGAAAAGACAACTATTATTTTAAAAAAAAGTTTAAAATTTAACTTTTGAAATGGGAAAAAAAAATTTTTTAAAATGAAATTAAAAACCAAAGGAAGGCCCCGAATCAATAAGGGACTAAAATAAAAGTTTCCAAATTTTTTTTCCACACTTATTTGCAGTTTTTTTGACTAAAAAAACAAAAAGATAAATGGGGTTTTTGTGATAAAAAAAAAATTAATTAAATGTTTTTGGAAAATGAAGAATTTAGAAATGATTGTAGTTATTCTGATTCCTAAAAACCCAAAACTTATTTGTATGTTTAAATCAAAATTTACGGGAAAGTTCTTAAACCTTTTTCCTTAATGTCGAAAATTTTCCTTGGGTATAAAGGGGAAAATAATTTTTTTGCCCGTTAAAAAGATATATCCTCGACCCCACCCCCAAAAATTTTTGGGTTGTGACGCCCCTTGGGGGGTTTAAAAGGGGGGGAAAAAAAATGTCTAAAATTTCCCCCCCAAAAAAAACCCATTCCGAGCATTTTTTTTTTAATTCTAAACAAAGGAGAAAAGTTATTTTTCGTTGGCCCTTTTTTTATATATATATATATATATATATATAAACGGGATCACAATTTTTTAAACGAAAATTGCCATTTGTTTTTTCCGCCTATTTGATAGGTATATATGATTTGATTTTCCAAAACCTTTTTTTAAAAATTAATTTTTTAAACGACAAATTTTTGCCACTTTCCCCGATTCAAATTTTTTTACGGCAAATTTTTGATGGTTTCAAATCGAAAAAGCATGGATAAAACCTAAACACCCCTTTTTCAAAAAAAAAAAAAATTGGGGATATTTAATATCGCTCTCAATAGTAAATATTTTCATCTTTTGATGTATCGGTAAAACAAAATTTTTTTAACACCCCATAAGGAGAAAAATTTTCCCCCAGCAAAACTAATAAAAATTTAAAACCCACACCCAAAAATTTTCACTGTCGTCGAATCCAAAACGGGAAAAAAATTTTATTAAAGCAAGGGTTTCCACAAAAAAAAGGAAATCTTTTCCCAAACCCGGGATGGTAAAGGAAAGTATCTTAAAAAAAAGATCGAAACAAAGAAACGGGGAAAACAAATTATAGGGGGTTTTTTATTTAAAAAAAAGTTTTTACTTTTCAAAGAGGACAACGTCCGGGTGAAAATATTTCAGATCGATGGGGAAAAAATAATTTTTTAAACCAAAAAAATAATCCCATTGCCTTTTTAAATGTTCAATAGGCCATGAGTTTGGGAACCCGTTTAAAAACATATAGATGGCCTAAAGAATTTTTTTAGTCGGTTAAAAACCCCCGTTTTTTTTTTTTGGAATTACCCTTTTTTTTACCTTTTTCATTCCGTTATCGATATATTTTTTTTTTTGGGAAATTTTTATTTCTAAAATTTAGGGAAAAATTCGGCCCAGTTGATCCAAGTTTGTAGGAATTTGAATCGATGAAACTGAAAAAAATTGGGAAAATATGGACAGATCTAGTGAGATATGATTATCCAAGTCTTGAAACATATTCATGAAAAATTCCGATAAAACAAAACAGGTTCTGATTGACCCAAAGAAAAATGAATCTTAAAAAAAACCATATTATTTCCCAACAAACTGGGAAAAAAAACAAAAAAAAAACTTAAAAAAGTTTAATTTAATTTTTTTCCTTTTCCGGGAGGAAAAAATTATTATTATTATTATATATTTTGGGGTTTGACGAATTTTCTTGAAATTTTTCCATTTTTTATCATCTAAATAATTATAGAAATAATGAGATATAATGACAGTTTGAGGAATTTGTTTCCATAAAGAAAAAAAGAAAAAAAGATAGATTTTTGGGGTTCGGGCTTATATTTATTTAAATTTGAAATCAAATTATAAGTTGAATGACAGAAAATACTATTTTTTTGGTCCAAAACGAAATTGAATATCGTAAAAATAAGGCTTGAATATTCCGCAAGGGTGGTTTCGATTTCAGATTATATTCAGAAAATATGCTTAAAAAAAACCTTTTAACGTAACCCAATATCAATAGATTTTCAAAACCAGAAGAAATAAATACTTTGGGGGCATTTTGATCATTTAATTACGAATTTCCAGAAATAAAATTTGATATTTTTTCAAGAGGAATAGATAAAAACTAGTAATATTTTTAATTTTTTAAAAGACCCTACAAATGTATTCAAAAATTTGAAAGTGGTCAGAAAACCTACTCTACCCACAAATGACTGGTTTTTGGGGCCCAATCTAGCGTTTTTTGTTTTCCCGAGATCCCCAGGATGGGAAAACTGGGGAAAGGCAGGTATCTGATGCTGAATATTATTTTTGGGGAAAAGGGTTTTTGGGTAAAAAGGTACTAGGGAGGAGAATCTCCCGAAAGACGAACATCTTTTTTCATCACACATCAAGGGAATCAACAGCACGTATATCTTTTTTTTAAAAAATTTTTTTATAGCACGAATTTTTGGTTCAAGCAGAAAATTTGGGGGGAATTGGGGCCCACAGGCGAATGTTCACTAAATTTTAAAAAACCCCCAAAATTGGAGATCCGGGGGTAAAGAGGAAAAAAATGAGCTATTTGAAGGTGGGTATCGAATCGATAATACTATGACGATGTTTTTTTTTTTTGGTATTTTAGACAAGTGTTTTCCGAAAATGAACCGCTCGATTTATGGAGTTTCAATTATTCGACCAGCATCGGGGTTTAAAATTTTTAAATTTCAGCTTCTGGAGAAAAACAGGTGCGTCAAGTGGTGAAATATAACAAAAATGCAAAGTTTTTACATGAAGTGACATTTTTTATCCCTACTTTTTTTACCAACAAATTTTATTCATTTTAGGAATAGGATCTAGAAAATTGGGAAAAAACCCTCGCTCATATTTAGGGAGCAATGGTTGGAAAGGCCCCGGTTGAATTAAATTTAACCCAAGTTAAAAAAATGTAGAAAAAGTTCGATGAAGATGAAGAACGTAAATGTGTAATATATTTATCAAAAATTAAGATTAACTTCGGAAAGGGACCGATTGAGGTCAATTCAAAATATATTTGTATTGTCGAAGGGGGGGTTCAAAAAGGGCAGGATCCATAGGGTTTGGAGGTCGAGTTATTAATAAATTTTTAAATTTTAAGGAAAAAAAGAGGGAATGGATTGAAACCGTGAAATGGAGGGGTTTTTAAAAACCAAGTGCCTATAAAAAGTTTTCGGGTTTAAAATTTAATAACTCAACAATCCTGTTTTTGGAAAAAATAAACGGTGCAAATATAAAAAAATAATTTAAAAATATCAAGGAAGAAAAAAGGAACGGGCAATCCACCTTTTTTAACTTAAAAAAAAAATTCATCAAAAAAAAAATTTTTTGAATTGATCTAATAAAAAATTTGGACTTTGGTATTCAATTATTTTTTAAACTTTTAGGTCAGTTTCCCAAAAAACACCAGAAGATAAAGACAAAAGGGGTGCCGCGGGTGTCATCGCCCCGGGGGCCAAGAAAATTTGTTATTCGTGTAGTTATTTTGTCTGAAATGTTTTTAAAGTATATTGGGATTAATTAAAGATCCAAAAAACATATTACCCAAAACTTGAGAACAAAAAATTCAAATGGTGAATAACTGTTTCGAAATACACCCGGGGAAAACATGTGTCTTTTCGAGGTCATAAGGGGTTAAAAATACTTTGACAAACT